>CAUYPK010011428.1:0-12312 GCA_963574355.1 Loris lydekkerianus | reverse complement strand
GTCATTTAAAATGACTTTATAGGATGGAGCTGGAACATATTCTTCTTAGTAAAGTATCTCAAGAATGGAAGAAAAAGTATCCAATGTACTCAGCCCTACTATGAAACTAATTTATGGCATTCATATGAAAGCTATAACCCACTTATAACCTTAGAATATGGGGAAGGGGGAAAAAAGGGGGAGGGAGGGGAGTGGTGGGCAGAGGGAGAGTGATTGGTGGGATTAAACCTGTGGAGAATCTCACAAGGGTACATGTGAAACTTACTAAATGTAGAATATAAATGTCTTAACACAATAACTAAGAAAATGCCAGGAAGGCTATGTTAACCAGTGTGATGAAAATATGTCAAATGATCTATAAAACCAGTGTATGGTGCCCCATGATTGCATTTATGTACATAGCTATGATTTAATAATAAAATAAAATTTTTTTAAAAAGATGCTTTTATAAAATACTTTTAACAAATCATCTATGCTGTCATGAAAATGAAAAAGAAATCCTGGATTCCTGTCAGCCGTGGCAAACTACAATGAGAATTAAAGGATGCCCCCCCCCCCCCACAGGAGTTGAACTGAAAGTAAAGATCCCAGGCCCCTGAAGTATCCAACTTCATGAAGTAGACAGCTTTTGCCAAGATCACAGATCAAGAATCCTAATTTATGGCTTGGCACTTGTAGCTCAGTGGTTAGGGAACCAGCCACATATACCAAGACAGGTGGATTTGAACCTGTTCCGAGCCTGCTAAACAACAATGACAACTGCAAGAACAACAACAACAAAATAGCTAGGCTTTTTGACTGACACCTCTAGAACCAGTTACTTGGGAGGCTGAGGGAGGAGAACTGCTTAAGCCAAAGAGTTTAAGTTTGCTGTCAGCTATGACACCACAGCTCTCTACCACTCTACCATGGGCAACATAGTAAGACTCTGTCTCAAAAAAAAAAGAAAGAAAGAAAGAAAGAAAGAAAGAAAGAAAGAAAGAAAGAAAGAAAGAAAGAAAGAAAGAGAAAGTAACCTCATTTATATCTATATTCCTTACCTTTTAAAAACTGCAATACTCATTGTTACTTCTTTATTAAAGCCCACCCTACTTTTACAAATAAAACACATTAGATGCTGAGTAATTTTCACTCATTTTTTTCCTCAATCTACTCCATCTTCCCTTTTATCTTCCACAATAGCGCTTCTTTCAAATGATGCCTTACTCTTACTGGCTCTTACTGTTTTTCCAGCAGTTCAGGCACAGACCTAGCACTCTTTTTTTTTTTTTTTTGAGACAGAGACTCACTTTGTTGCCCTCAGAAGAGTACCATGACATCACAGCTCACAGCAATCTCCAGCTCCTGGGCTTAGGCGATTCTCTTGCCTCAGGTTCCCACGTAGCTGGGACTACAGGCGCCTGCCACAATGCCTGGCTTTTTTTTTTTTTTTTTTCAGTTTGGCCAGAGGCGGGTTTGAACTCACCACCTTCAGAATATGGAGCTGGTGCCCTACTCACTGAGCAACAGGTGACGCCCGACCCAGAAACTTCTTACACCAGTCTTTCAAACTCCGGCCACACTAACTACTCATTGGAATGCTGGTTATTCCAACATCTAGATTCTATAAAGGAACATGAATTTATTTTTATTTCTGCTAATATGAGTGCCTAGTGAAACAGGCACTGGAAAACAGACATGTCAGGTAGTATCTACAGCCAAAAAAGAAAAGATATACTGCTTCACCAGATGGAAAGCAACTGAACATAGAAAAACTTCTGTGAAAAATCAAGAACTATCTTTGCTCAGAGACACATGACAACCAGATATGTGAAAGTGCCAGTGAAGAGAAAAAGACACAGCAAACTCCAGGTTGGAAGGTCACAAGTTCTAACCTGACTCTGTCTATAACTCTGCTCTTTTTATCTTGTGAGGTAATAAAGTATACAAATGGTTCCCACCCAAATGGTCAAGATGTTATGGACTTGGTTTTCTGATACCCTCTTGTAACCAAGTACACCACTTTAAATGCCAGTCAAATTACAAACTTGAGCTATTTTTGTTCATAAGGTGGTACCTTATAAGCATACAAAATGCACCATTATGAGAAATCCCCTTCTATATAATAGTTTAAAGTTCTTTTGAATGATCAAAATCCTTTTCCCAACATTTGGAACTTACAAAATTGAAAGAGCAGTCATGAATCTTTCCATAGTAATAGAACAAGAGCTCAACACCAACATTTAAGCATTGAAAACTCTTCAACCAGAGCTTAATAGCCTGGCACCTGTTATAATTCAAAACCAATGCATCCTAGATGCTTTGAGAACTCAACATAGAAAGCTTAAACTGTTATTGGAGAAAAATGTTGTATCTTTACCTAAATCAGTCAGGGCAAATAAAGATTGATTTACATTTCTTACAGGACAAGATAAATATTCTTCACCAAATTAATGAAACCATTTCATTGGACTGACCTATTCCCAGGAATGATAGACTAGTTTAATGGGCTGTGCAAAAATGTGCTCAGATCTGTTCTTTTCTCTTATTTATTCTTACCTAATTTATGTTCTTGTATCTCTGTTCAAACATCTTATGACTAGATTACTGACCCACGTGCTCTCTTTCTCTCCCCAGGTGCCAACTCATCTCTTAACTGTGAAACTTCTAGGGAAATTCCAGTTGAGGGGAATGAAGGAGCTAAGGAAATTTTATCCCCAAATATGACTCCATGTGTTGTGCCCAGGAGTTCCACAAAGACCACACTGCCAAACAAGCTAAACTCATATCAGAGTTCCTTTATTGAAGAGCCGCTTGGTAACAGCTTCAATGTCCCAAGATGGTGTTTCTGAGAGCAGCCCCAGGTGTTTAAGGGGTTGGGTTTGCAAGGCTTGGTCTGCATCCTGGTTGGCACCCAGGCTGTCCAGGTGCATCCGGGTAGGATAGCAAGTAAGCACTGTACAGAAGCAGAATTTGGGGGTTAGTAAGTTATACGTCATACACCCTGTATACATATTAGTTTCATACATCTTTGTCTCAGTATTTTCTCCACCTGGTATTGTTTAAAGGTCATTCTGAGGACAGTTGGTTTCTTTCCCAGGGGGTTAGCCAAACAAGAAACTGGGACTGAACTAGAAGTAAGAAAACAATTAGTACTTTTTTATTTATCTTGGGGGTGAACTATACTCTTTTCATTTCTTTTTTGAAAACTTACAGTCTGGAAATTTGCCAGGAGTTAACTGGTATTTTTCCATTATGGCCTAGACCTGACACTTATCTGCATTAGCCTAGACCTACTTAGGCCTAACATTTGGTATAAAGAATATTTTCAATTAAAGGCCAGTCATGATCAGGAAGCATTGGAAGAGGCCTCTTTAATATCTACATAAAACCTGAGTAACCTCATTGGAAATCAAAAGGGGCTGATAACTTCCTTATTACATGCTGACAGATCTGGCCCCATGTTTATTTGAAGCAGGATACCTGTCTCTGAGGTTAATCTATAGGTAAATCTGTTTCCAGTTATCTACACACACTCCCCCCAGCAACCACTTGCTGCACCTATACTTTCCACATTCTCTTCCCTCTCTTCCAAAAGGCATGTATAAAGGTCTCTGTCCATCAGCAAAACTACAGGTAATCATTCATGTGTTTCCACCCATACACATAATTTTTAGAATTAAACCTTTTTCTTATTTATTTATTTATTTATTTTGATACAGAGTCTCAAGCTGTCTTCCTGGGTAGAGTGCCATGGCGTCATACCTAACAGCCACCTCCAAATCTTGAGCTCAAATGATTCTCTTACCTCAGCCTCCCAAGTAGCAGGGAGTACAGGCACCCACCATAACGCCCAGCTTGTTTTTTGTTGTTGTTGTTGTTGTTGTTGTTTTGTTTTCCATTGTTGTTTTAGCTGCCTTGGGCTGGGTTTGAACCCACCAGCCTCAGTGTATGTGGCTGACCCCCCCCACACACACACTGAGCTACAGGCATTGCCCTACCTATCTCTTATTAATCTACCACAATTGTAAAAATACACACACACACACCAAAAGAAAAAAAAAAAAAAACTAAGAAACTACCACAATTGTGAGTTAATCTTTGAATTAAGCAACCAAGGAAAAAAGGCAAGTTTTGCCATGATCCTTACATATACAAGGAAATTTTTTACAATGTCACATTTTGTATGTCTATAAAGTACCACCTTATGAAAAAAAGAGGTCAAGTTTGTAATTTGACTGGCATTTACAGTGGAGTACTTGGTAACAGACGGGGTCAGATAACTAAGTGTACGGTGTCCTGACCATTCAGGTGAAAACCATTTGTATGTGTTACTACTACAGAAGATGAAAAAACACCAGTGGTATTTATAGACAGAGTGAAGTTAAAACCTGTGACTTTCCATCGTGGATTTGCTGTGTCTTCTCCTTCTCACTGGCACTTTCACATATCCAGTTGTCATGTGCCCCTGAAATTTTTTTTTTTTTTTTTTTGAGACAGTCTCACTCTGTCATCCTCGGTAGAGTACTGTGACATCATAGCTCATAGCAACCTCAAACTCCTGGGCTTAAGTGATTCTCTTGCCTCAGCCTCCCAAGCAGCTGGGACTACACATGCCTGCAACAATGCCCAGTGATTTTATTTATTTATTTTTAATATTGAGTTATTTATTTATTTTTGAGACAGAGTCTCAAGCTGTCACCTGGGTAGAGTGCCATGGATTTTTAGCTCACAGCAACCTCAAACTCTTGGGCTTAAGTGATTCTCTTGACTCCACTTTCCAAGTAGCTGAGACTATGGGTGCCTGCCACAATGCCTGGCTATTTTTTTGGTTTTTGCAATTGTCATTGTTTTACCAGGACCAGGCCTGGTTTCAACCTGCCAGCCTGGGTGTATGTGGCTGGCGACCTACTGAATGACCTACAGGTGCCGCCAACACCCGGCTACTTTTTGAGACGAAGTCTCACTCTCGCTCAGGCTGGTCTTGACCTATGAGCTCAGGAAATCCACCAACCTTGGGCTCCCAAGCTCTGAGATTACAGGCATTAGGCACTGCACTCAGTGTTCCCTGTCAATTTGTAGGAACAGAACAGGTTAGGGAATAATTGATATAAAAGGCCTATTGTGTAGTTTTAGTAGTTATATGGCTTGATGCTGTCACCTAACCAGGTTCATCCAGATTTTTGGTCTATCGTAATGTAATTGTTAATGCCTGGCAGTTTAAGAAGGAGAGAGAGTCAACTATCCCAAGTTGCACAGGCCAGGCCTGTGGGCTGTTCACAACATATGGTCATTTTACAAGTATTGTCATTATGAAGGTTAGTGTCAGCACCATCAACGATCTCTTTGAGAGGTGTAAGAATATCATTTGTGGAATCAAACCATAGGGTTTGATCATAATATTGTTCCAGGATATCACCTAGCAAAGATCCAGCATCATTTTGATTTTCAATGCACAGGGGGAAATTCTTTATTAGCGACTTTACCTAAACAAAAGAGAGCTCTTGAGTTTCCCCAGAACTTTTTCTATATCTAGTTGTCTCACCATTAGGTGAAGACTATCTGGTGAAGACTTGCTTTTTCTCTGACTGTGAATGCCACATTCTTTTATACTTGTGTTTTCCAGATTGACTCCACTACACACTCATATTGGCAGAAATAAAAATAAATTCTATTTCCCTTGCATGATCTAGATGTTGGCATAACCAGCAATCAGACTGATTAGTAACTGTGGCCTGGGTTTGAAAAGGTACACCCAGGATGGTACCTGTGGCTCAAAGGAGTAGGGATCTGGCCCCATATATGGAAGGTGGTGGGTTCAAACCCAGCCCTGGCCAAAAACTACAACCCCCCCCCCACAAAACTACATAATCTCTAATTTTTGGGCGGTTCCTGTGGCTTAAAGGAGTAGGGTGCTGGCCACCATATGTCGGAGGTTGCGGGTTCAAACCCAGCCTCGGCCAAAACTGCTAAAAAAAATAAAAATAAATAAGAAAGAAAGAAAGAAAAGGTACACCCTGGTACAAAAGGGTGCCAGCTCTGTGCTTCACCTGCTGGAAAAACAGTAAGGGTTAGTAAGAGTAAGGCATAGTTTGAAAGAAGAGTTATAGTGGAGGATAAAAGGGAGAATGGGATAGATTAAAGCAACTTCTACTCAGCTTCAACTGTGTGATTTCTGAAAGTGAGGGATGCCTAAAGGAAAAATTGTTTAAAAGTGACCACTGGCCCTGCTCCTCCCCCCCCCTCCGCTCACTTCTTAGATCTAGCTAGTGCTGGCCAAGGAAAAACCAGAAGACACAGAAAACCAAGTATTACTTTGCTCTTCCCCCAAGCTTCTATTTGTGCAAGTTTTGTATTGTCAGGTAGAAAATGAATTTAAATTGAAATATGTACCCCTGGGGATACAGGCAGAAACACAGAGTACAGCACAGAGTAATTGTACATTAAAGGTACAATAATTAAAATAATATAAGGGTTAGGTACCATCAGATGAATACCAATACTACTTCATTCACAACCCTTAGGTGTTGGACAATAAGTAATCATATATTCCAGGCTTTTCAGTGGAAAGAAAAGGGTTGTTCACCTGGGTGTGGTGCCTCAGACCTGTCATCCTCCCAGGAATTGGGAGGCCGAGGTGTATAGATTGTCTGAGCTCACACTTCAAGATAAGCCTGAGTTAGAGGTAGACCTCATCTCTAAAAAATAGCTGAGCATTGTGGTGGGCACCTGTACTCTCAACTACTCGGGAGGCTGAGGCAAGAGAATTGATTGAGACCAAAAGTTTGGTGTTGTCAGGAGCTGAGACACAACGGCACTCTACTGAAGGCAAAATAGTGAGACTATGTCTCAAAAAACAAAACAAAACAATAGGAGCATTATATAAATAAAGGCAAGGCCTTATATGCCCATATCTCATGAAGTTGTCAGTCAAAAGAGCTAGGTCTACTATTGTTTCATCTTTAAAACAGTGTGGAAGATTTTGTGGTGGTTCAGCTCCTGACTTTAAGTGGGCCTCAACTGGGGCGTTCCTGAGGGCTTTCCTAGGGGTATCCTCTTCCCAGTCAGAGAAGTTTACCTGGATGTTGATTTTTTCTGACCATTTGTCCTCAGCCTCCAGATGCTGAAGTAGCTCCTTCCAGACATGTTTATGCTGTACCTTCATTGGAAGGCTATTGTTTTCTGGACAGAAGGTAATCTGAGTTCATAATTTAGACAAGACTCTCCTCTGCAAGACAAGGAAATCAAGCATCTGAAGTAACCAGTAAGGCATCAGTTTTTCTCCAATCCAGAGTGTAAGAGGTTTAAGAAAGAATTTGTGTTCTGGCTGTCCTGTTACTCCTGCCACAGAGCCAGGTTGTTTAGTCATAGGAGAGAGTGTAGTATAAAGCACTAAATACACAGCCCTAGCATTTGTTAGAAAGTCTTGACCAAAAGCTTTCCACCGGTAGAGAAGAGAGGGTAGACTGCTCATTACAGACATTGAGGCAAATTGTCACTGTCTAGAAAGGCGTCATTGTCATGGATGAAGTAATTCCTATGGACAATGCTGTGCCCATCTCAGGTGGCCAGAGTTCTCCAGGACCTGCATTTTTCCACCTGGAATCACAACATCAGATTCCAGGTGCAGGAGGCATCTGTTACCAAGTATCTAACCACTTCTTACCCTCAATACCTGAGTTTCATACCTACCTTTGACTGGGAACTTCTATTTAGCCTTTGCCTCACCCGGTCCTCTTGCTCAGATGATGTCCCTGTCTGCTCTGACTTTTAACAGTGAAAGTGCTGCCCATTGATTCAACCCAAGACAAGTCTGGATTGTCTTCCTGGATCTTTCTCAGGGGTCTGTGAAGAGGTTTATCCCAGACCATTTGCCTCCAGTTGAGAGGTGGCTGATGAGAGCTTTTATAAAGCCAAGAGAAGAGCAAGGTTGTAGGTTTATAAAAGATCACAGTGAGGCAGTAGGTGAACAATCTAGTCCAAACACCTCATTTGATTGAGAATGTCACAACTCAAAAAAGGCAGCAATAAGGGCATGGAGTCCCCAGTTTGTCCTACAACCAGAGGGTGCAGTGTGGCCCGAGTACACATTTGTGGAAGAAAAAAATATGTTGTTGTTCAAGTGTGGCACAACTTACCAGTACATGTTATCCTAGCAACAAAAATCCAAGAGGTGTGATAAGTGAATTAAAGACACAGAGGAAGGAGTGAAAATATCAGGCAGGTGAGAAAAAGAGAGTGGTATTTTAAAGGATAATGTTGGCTCTTTTTTTTCTTCCTTTGGTTTCAAAGGAGTAACTGATAACCTTGAGAAGAGATAACAGCTTACTAATCTTGATCTCAACACCCAAAACTAATCACATACAGCTGCAGGCAGCCAGAAGCACCAACAGAGAGAGAGATTTATTTTCACTCCATAGTGAAAGATTGATGCTGAGTAATTGATGAAATTTTATGCCAGTTTCAATATACACAGAGCAATCTGAAGAGGTTTTAAACAAGGTCTCATAATGAAAAGAACACTTTGTGGTCTTATTTTTTCATTTTTATTTCTTTGAGACAGAATCTCAAGCTGTCACCCTGGGTAGAGTTCTGCGGCATCACAGTTCACAGAACCACTAACTCCTACACTCAAGAGATCCTCTTGCCTCAGGGTTTCTTTCTTTTTTTTTTTAAGACAGAGTCTTGCTTTGTCACCCTCGGTAGAGTGCTGTGATGTCACAGCTCACAGCAACCTCCAGCTCTTGGGCTTAGGTGATTCTCTTGCCTCAGCCTCCGAGTAGCTGGGACTACGGATGCCCAGCTATTTTTTCTCTTTTTTGCAGTTTGGCCGGGGTCACGTTTGAACCCACTACCCTGGGTATATGGGCCTGGCGCCCTACTCACTGAGCCACAGGCGCCACCCAGTGTTTCTATTTTAATTAGAGATGGGGTGTTGGTTGTGTTCAGCCTGGTCTGGAATTCATAAGTTCAAGCAATCCAGCCAACTTTGCCTCCCAGAGTGGCAGAATAACAGGCCTGAGCCACGGCCGCCAGCCCACTTTGTTGTTTTAATTAGCGATTCCCTTTTCATTAGACCAACTTTTTGACATACAAAATGTTGATAAATGCACCTTTGCAAATATCATGACTGACAGACTATTTTTGACATGCTGAAGCCCTGTGTTTAGTCCAAAATTTTCTTGTTAAAGCATGACTTATTTTAGGACAAACATTGCTGTATCAGTTTTTGTCCTAGACAAAATTATTCCTTTACCCTTTAAAGTTCCTTATGACTCATGGTTTTTCATACTCGTGACTTTCTTTACATTTCACTTCTACATTTGGATCCTTCTTGCTTCTTATTCTTCTTTTTTTTTTTTTTTTTGTACTTTGAAATAAAATTGCATCCTAGTTAAGTCTTTTCTTCATGAAGACATGAGAAAGGAGGCCTGTGGAATTTAGGTCTGTAGCCTGAAGAGGAGACTTCATCCAAGCAATGGGTTAGAGCAGTTGAAAAGCATCAAAAGGGTTAAACAAAGACATCATCAACCAGTGAGCAGAGAAACTTCAGCGATCACAAGGGTTTCTATTTTGTCTTTTATTTTGAAGAGAGATATAGGAGAGAGAAAACAGAGGTCCTGAATGTCCAGGGAGAGCAGAAGAGGAGAGGCTCTAATGTTATGCACACCCATTTATTTACTATGACAGAGAGAGCGAGCTTGCCAACACTCAGCCTTTCCAGCTGAGCTTGTTCTGAAGTTGCAGTTTGTCCATCAGACTGAGAGAGTTTCAGAGGGTCAGTGCTGGTTCAGAGATTTCACAGGGTGTACAGTGGTTATCAATCTTCCTAATGCTGTGATGTATTTTCATTGTTACAAAGGGGTCATGACCCACAGGTTGAGAACTGCTGGGAGGGTGAATGTGATTTCCTGTCTCCGGGTGTGGGCAATGTCACTTCCACTGCACCTCTCTAATAAAGAGTGCATAGTCCTAGCACAGGCTCCTTCCTGAGCCATTTATTACTTCAGGAACTGAGACTGGGAAGGGCTTAGCCCTTGTATCTTCAACCTTCTTCCCCATTGATGGTAACCATTTCAAAAGATTCCTTCTGCTCTTAAAATCTGCTAATGGGGCTCAGTGCCTGTAGCTCAAGCAGCATACATGAAATCTGGTGGGTTCGAATCCAGCCTGGGCCCACCAAACAAAAAGGACAACAACAACAACAACAAAGAAATATCTAGGCATTGTGGGTGGCATCAGTATTTCCAGCTACTTGGGAAGCTGAGGCAAGAGAATTGCTTAAGCCCAAGAGTTCCAGGTTGCTGTGAGCTGTGATGCCATGGCATTCTACCCAGGGGGACAGCTTGAGACTCTGTCTCAAAAATAATAATAATAATAATAAAAAAACCCAAAAGATCTGCTCATGGCCTGGCTTTCACTGCCTACTCATCTCCATTCTGGTTATCAATACCTTAAAATCTGGTTAACATTCTGTGTGTGGGGCCTGAGACCCCTTTTTAAGCTTTTGAATATCAGCACTAACTGGGAGAGGAAGTGCATTGTCAAGGTGAGGAAGAAAAAAGCAGATGAAGCACGGGTAGGTAAGGAGCTATATTACCTGGAAGTGAAGACAGCCAAAGAGATGGAGGAGTACTGAGTAATATCCAGCAGCAGAGTAAATTCAGAATGTCTATTGTTCCATTAGCTTATCTTGTTGAAGATGTATATTTTCCTCCCAGATAGTAACACCAAAATGTCAGATATTAGGGGACCAGAGGTGAGGTATGTGTTCCATTTTTTATTCCAGGTGCCAAAGAACAGTTATTACAACCAAGACAGTGAAACAAATGAGCAGAATAAGCAGATATAAGTGTGCAAAAGGGCACAGTTTATAAAGGACTGTACCCTCCAGAGAAGGAACATGTGTACACTTTCAAATGGAGAAGACCCTGGGATTAGCAAGATGTTTCCCCTTACACGGATTTTCCAATTCTAGGTTAGTGGTGTGGGGGTAAAATATTCGTGATATTTTTTGAAAATGGGGAAACTTTGCAGAATGGAGAGTCCTCCCATTTCTATCAGTGTAATCAATGGACAATATTTGTCATTCTAATTGTAGAGTATGATAGAACTGGTGTCAATTGTACTATGTTAATGAAAATACGTCACTTGAGCTTACTGTCCTCTTACTTGTATGCCCACAACAAAGACCGCTTTTTTTTTTGGCCTTGGCCATATCTCCACATTGTGGCCTCTCTACCTCTGAGAGTCATTTTTGTAAAACAAACATCAGTTCTGTTTTGAGAAGCTTTCTTGAAATGTCAGGTTTTGTTTCTTGAAAGTCCCTGCTGCTCAATTTCTTCCTCTTAAATTATGAACAAAGGATCTCCTAGTATCATCTGCCTCTGTCTTTCCTTAGCCCTACCTAAGGGCTACCTAACAGAATAAACACAACTTTAAGGCTCTGAGACATGACTGACATTTGTAGAGTATTTCTTCCATTTGAATTAGGATTAAAAAAGCAGGAGATATATTTAAAGATACTGTCATGCTCTTTTTTTTCTAGAGACATAGTCTCACTTTATCACCCTTGGTAGAGTAATGTGATGTCATAGCTCACAGCAACCTCCAACTCCTGGGTTTATGTGATTCTCTTGCCTTAGCCTCCCAAGTAGCTGGGGCTACAGGTGCCTGCCACAATGCCCAGCAATTTTTGTTTGCAGTTAGGCCAGGGCCAGGTTTGAACCCACCACCCTTGGTATATGTGGCCAGCGCCCTACTCACAGAGCCACAGGTGCCGCCCGATATTATCACAGTCTTTAAATATTTAGTATTTCTGTATGGATTCTGTTATGTACTGAAATGAGTACTGTTTATAGGATTTGACACTTCTCATTTGTAGGGAATTTCTGTGTTATTAATTTTTTATTTATACAATGGTTTGAGGATTAAACAGCTGTCAATCTCTTCACATTTGTAGAGTTTTTCTTCAACATAAATTGTGTGCAGAAAGCAGTGCCTAATGAAATGAGGCTTTGCTATAACTTCACATTGTTACCATTTTTCTCTACTATGATTTCTCTTATGTTTAATAAGACCGAGGACCACTGAAAACCTTTGCCGATTATTCACATTAGTAAGTTTTCTCTGCAATTTGAATGTTCTTTTGTGTGTGTGTGTGTGTGTGTGTTAAGATTTTTTTATTTTTTATTTTTTTATTAAATCATAGCTGTGTACATTGATATGATCATGGGGCATCATACACTAGCTTCATAGACCGTTTGACACATTTTCATCACAATGGTTAACATAGCCTTCCTGGCATTTTCTTAGTTACTGTGCCAAGACATT
>CAUYPK010011426.1:0-44791 GCA_963574355.1 Loris lydekkerianus | reverse complement strand
AAATCTCTAGTAATTTCAATCAGAAATGATAAAGGGGAAATAACAACTGATGCCATAGATATACAAAAGGTCATTTCTGAATACTATCAGAAACTCTATGCCCAGAAATTTGACAATGTGAAGGAAATGGATCAGTATTTGGAATCACACCCTCTCCCTAGACTTAGCCAGGAAGAAATAGAGCTCCTGAACAGACCAATTTCAAGTACTGCATCAAAGAAAAAATAAAAAATCTTCCAACAACAACAACAACAACAAAAAAAAAATGCCCTGGTCCAAATGGCTTCACATCAGAATTCTATCAAACCTTCAAAGAAGAGCTTATTCCCTTACTGCAGAAATTATTCCAAAAAATTGAGGAGGAAGGAATCTTCCCCAACAAGTTCTACAAAGCAAACATCACCCTGATACCAAAACCAGGAAAAGACCCAACTGAAAAGGAGAACTTCAGACCAATTTCACTAATGAATATAGATGCAAAAATTCCCAACAAAATCCTAGCAAATAGATTACAGTTTATCATCAAAAAAGTCATATATTATGATCAAGTAGGTTTCATCCCAGGGATGCAAGGCTGGTTTAACATATGCAAGTCCATAAGCATTATTCATCGTATCAACAAAAGTAAAAACAAAGACTATATGATCCTCTCAATAGATGCAAAAAAAGCATTTGATAAAATCCAGCATCCTTTTCTAATTAGCACACTGAAGAGTATAGGCATAGGTGGCACATTTCTTAAACTGATTGAAGCTACCTATGACAAACCCATATCTAATATTTTACTGAATGGAGTAAAACTGAAAGCTTTTTCTCTTAGAACTGGAATCAGACAAGGTTGTCCTCTGTCAACATTACTATTCAACATAGTGCTGAAAGTTCTAGCCAATACAATTAGGCAAGACAAGGAAATAAAGGGCATCCAGATGGGAACAGAGGAGGTCAAACTCTCCCTCTTTGATATGATCTTATTCTTAGAGAACCCCAAAGACTCAACCACAAGACTCCTGGAAGTCATCAAAAAACACAGTAATTTCTCAGGATATAAAATTAGTGTCCACAAGTCAGTAGCCTTTACATATGCCAATAACAGCTAAGATGAGAGGCTAATTAAGGACACAACTCCCTTCACCATAGCTTCAAAGAAAATGAAATACCTAGGAATATACCTAACAAAAGAGGTGAAAGACTTCTATAAAGAAAATTATGAAACCCTAAGAAAGGAAATAGCAGAGGATAGTAACAAATAGAAGAACATACCATGCTCATGGCTGGGAAGAATCAACATTGTTAAAATGTCTATACTTCCCAAAGCAATCTACCGATTCAATGCCATCCCTATTAAAATACCAACATTGTACTTTCAAGATTTGGAAAAAATGATTCTGATTTTGTATGGCACCAGAAAAAAACCCATATAGCTAAGGCAGTTCTTAGTAATAAAACAAAAACCAGGGGTATCAACATACCAGATTTTAGGCTGTACTACAAAGCCGTAGTGGTCAAGACAGCATGGTACTAGTACAAAAATAGAGACATAGACATTTGGAATTGAACAGAACACCAGGAAATAAAACTAACATCTTACAACCACCCAATCTTTAATAAACCAAACAAGAACATACACTGGAGAAAAGACTCCCTGTTCAATAAATGGTGCTGAGAGAACCACCACATGTAAAAGACTGAAACTGGACCCATACCTTTCTCTACTCACTAAAATTGATTCAAAATGAATAAAGGACTTAAATTTAAGTCATGAAAAAATAAAGATCCTCAAATAAAGCATAGGAAAAACACTGGAAGATATTGGCCTGGGGAAAGACTTCATGAAGAAGACTGCCATGGCAATTGCACCAATAACAAAAATAAACAAATGGACTTAATTAAACTGAAAAGCTTCTGTACAACTAAGGAGACAACAACTAAAGCAAAAAGACAACCTACACAATGGGAAAGGATATTTTGAATCAGACAAGAGCTTGATAACTAGGATCTACAGAGAACTCAAATTAATCCACATGAAAAAAGCCAAGAATCCCATATATCAATGGGCAAGAGACATGAATAGAACCTTCTCCAAAGAAGACAGACAAATGGCTAACAAACATACAAAAAAATGCTCATCATCCCTAATTATTAGAAAAATGCAAATCAAAACCACCCTGAGAAACCATCTAACCCCAGTGATAATGACCCAGATCACAAAAATCTCAAAACTACAGATGTTGGTGTGGATGTGGAGAAAAGGGAACACTTTTACACTACTGGTGGGTCTGCAAACTAATACAACCTTTTTGGAAGGAAGTATGGAAAAACCTCAAAGAACTCAAGCTAGACCTCCCATTTGATCCTGCAATCCCATTACTGGGCATCTACCCAGAAGGAAAAAAAATCCTTTTGTCATAAGGACACTTGCACTGGACTGTTTATCGCAGCTAAATTTATAATCGCCAAAATGTGGAAACAGCCTAAATGCCCACCAACCCAGGAATGGATTAACAAGCTGTGGTATATGTATACCATGGAATACTATTCAGCCATTAAAAAAATAGAGACTTTACAGCCTTCCATTAACCTGTATGGAATGGAACACATTATTCTTAGTAAATCATCACAAGAATGGAGAAGCATGAATCCTATGTACTCAATTTTGATATGAGGACAATTAATGACAATTAATGACATGGTGGGGAGTGGGAGAAGGGGAGAGAACAAAGAGAAAGAAGGGGGGGAAGGAAAAGCAGAGAGAGGGAAGGAAAGAGGGGGTGGGATCTTGGTGTGTGACACACCTTTTGGGGACAAGACACAATTGTAAGAAATGCAATCAGTGTAACCTGGTTTCTTGTACTCTTAATGAATCCCCAACAATAAAAAGAAAAAAAAAAAAACAAACAAGCTGTGGTATATGTATACCATGGAATACTACTCAGCCATTAAAGATGGAGACTTTACATCTTTTGTATTAACCTGGATGGAGTGGGAACACATTCTTCTTAGCAAAGCATCACAAGAACAAAGAAGCAAGAATCCAATGTACTCAATTCTAATATGAAGGCAGTAGATGATCTAATACAAAGGGAAGGAGTAGGGGAATGAGGGAGAGAGAAGAGGGGAGGAGAAAGGGGGATGGGGTTTATGGTGTGTGGCACACCTCTTGGGGACAGGACACAATTACAGGAGGGACTTTACCTAACAACAACAATCAGTGTAACCTAATTCTTTGTACCCTCAATGAATCCCAAACAACAAAAAGAAATCATTTCTTCCTAAATTGACATATAATTCACCACCTATATATGCAATTAAAATCCCATAAGTATTTATGCAGAGATTGAAAGTCAGATCCAAAATTGGCAGGGAAAATATACAGGACCTAGAATAACCAGAACAATTTTCTGCCATATAATTCTGTCAGCTGCTGAGAGTGGAGTATTCAAGTCTCCAGTTGTGGATTTGTCCATCTCTCTTTTCAACCTAATAGTGATTGGAGTTGCCTCAGACTGCCTGGTTAATTCTTGTTGCTTCTGGGTGGGCATGGAGACCCAGATTACCACTGGACCTAGCATGAGAGTCAGAGCACACCTTCCTTCCACCAGATAGACAATAGAAGATCAGTTCAGTTTCCTTATTTTTTTTTTTTTTTTTTTTTTTTTTCAGAGTCTCACTCTGTTGCTCTGGGTAGAGTCTATGTCATCATCCTAGCTCAAACTCTTGGGCTCCTCTTGCCTCAATCTCCTGAGTAGCTGGGACCACAGGTGTCTGCCACAATGCCAGGCTAATTTTTCAATTTTTAGTAGAGACAGGGTCTCACTCTTACTGAGGCTGGTCTTGAACTCCTGAGTTTGGGTGATCCACCCACATTGGACTCCTGGAGTAGTAGGATTACAGGCATGACCCACCACACCCAGCCTGGAAGATTAGCTTCTAGCTCAGCTCTGTTGGCCCCACTCAGTGGGGGAATCAGAGCACTCAAGTCTATCTCTATGGGCTGGGTAATGTAATGGTAAATGAAAAAGAAACAGGCAACAAGCCATCTATGTGAAATATATGCCAAAAATAAATATCAAAAGAAAATACACATCAAAATCATATAATCATGATGAGGGGATTCTGGGTGGTTTTTATTTTTTTATTTATATATAACTTACTATAAGGAATATGCATTAGAAAGAAAGAAAACATTTTCTGGGCCAAGAAAGCAATGAGTTATTGGAATTTGTCTCTCCTAAGCATGGCAGTTAATTAAGCCACAAGTGAATTTCATTCATTCTGGAACCATTTGTTGAGAACCTGTTATTTGTAAAGCATAGTTATTCTATGTTATTTACTGGGCAAAATAATTTATATTATTTTATGAATTATTTATTGTTAACAGGAGAGGAGATAAAATTGGAGACAACAAAAAAGAAAGGATTTCAGTGTTCAGGGAGCTCAGGGTAACTTTCTAGAAAGATAAAATGTCCAGTTTGGGAGAACTCAAGTTCAATGGATTTAATAACAATTTCTTACCCATTTCTTTTATTGCTGCTGCCTCAGTGTGGTCTCAAAACCACAGAAAAATACTTCATAGGTCCCACCTCTAAGAATTCTAACATCATGATGAAAAGTAGGAGAAAAGTAAGTATTGTTCAATGACAGCTGCTACAAAAATGTGTCAGCATTACTTGCAAACCCTGGGAGGCATAAGTATGACCTTTTCTAGGAAAAAATTGGGAAAGATGAGTGAACATTACAAGAATTTGTCATAAAAGTACAGCAATTACAACCCATGCCAGCAAACTGTTCCTAGGGTTTTCCTTTTGTTTGCTTCTTTCTGGGAAGGGCAAAGGCTTCCTCCACTCCAAGACTGGATATCTTTCTAGCAGGTGGGGGTAGGAAGGACATGGGAACAGCCAGCTACCTGAAGCAAGATGGTAGCTGAATACTGGTGCACAGCCACTGATGCCTGGATGGCAATGAGTAGTATCAAAGTAAACTGAGCTTCAGACAGCTTAAACACTCAAGTGTAACCTCTGGGCTGAGAGGTTGTTTTAAGAAGCACAAGATCCTGATTTTTTAAATAGGAATGGGTGAGGCCCTCTAAGGAGTAAGGTCTAGTTATTTTCCTTACTTCTTTTTGTCTTGGATGTGACACATTTTCTTGAGAGACTCACTACTCTCTATTTCTTCCAATGCAGCAAGAGGCACGTAATTCCTCTTGACCGAGAGTAGCCCCAACTTTCCCAGGCAGCTGCACTCCTGTATTCGTTCCAGACTCTGAACACATGGGGGAAAGTAGAGGGTATGTAAAGCATGTCTCAGAAGAAGAGGGAAGTGGATGTGCAGTGGGAAGATGTCGGTTTATAAGGCTTGGTAAATAAGGGGCAGGCACAAAGTCATTGATATTCTCTTTCCTTTCAGCTCTGTGGATAACAGCTCCCTGCACTCAAGACAAAGGAGGGCATGCCACATCCATACACTTTACCTCTGAGTCCCACCAGGTTCTGGGTCTGACTTTCCTCCAAGGTAGTGCAGATCCAAATGGCTGGAAATCTCAGTGTGTCTATTAGATTTGTAAAGGAAATCAGCTTGATTCTCTCCTGCAGGTTTTTCTATTACATAGTGATGCTCCAGAATTAAAAGGAGTGTAAATTTTGCTCTGCAGAAAAGCAAGACAGAGTCTTTATGTCGCGCTCGGTAGAGTGTTGTGGCATCACAGCTTACAGCAAACTCAAACTCTTGGGCTTACTGATTCTCCTGACTCAGCCTCCCAAGTAGCTGGGACTACAGGTGCCTGTCACAATGCCTAGCTGTTTTTGTTGTTTTTGTTGTTGTTGCTGCAGTTGTCATTGTTGTTTAACAAGCCTGGGCTGGGCTCAAATCTGCCAGCCTCTGTGCATGTGGCCGGTACCCTAACCACTGAGCTACAGGCACGGAGCCAAGGTAGAGTCTTTGACTCTGGAAAAACCAACAGTGAATTAAAATGGTGATTAAACCATGTACAACAATTCAGTTTGTGAATCTGTTCAATATGAAAAGGAGAGCTTTTATGTATAATTTATTAAGTTGCTCTAAAGTGATATTAAAAGCCATGAAGTACATAAATCCAAACTAAAAGTGCAGATAACCAAAGAGTAGCAAGCTAAGATTTTATGATTTATTACAACAGGGTCTTCAAACATGCAGACTGCCTTCTGATTTCTGATGTTTGTATGGTCTGAGACAAGAGCTAGAAACAGTGTGTAAAATAACTCAATTAGGCTTGGATGGCTTTAATATCTGGTGGGACACTCATGATATATTTTATGTCCCGGACATGTGTCACATTAGGTAATGGTACACAATACGTGGTATGCATGCATTAAAAGAGAAATATGTGGCACATGATCATTTGGTAAGCAGATTAATGACAGTTGATTTATATTCTAAAAGGAACAGATTTTTAACCTATTGAGTCTGAAGATATATATATATTGCCAAAGCTAAACAACCATATTTTCCCATTTTTTAGTAGGCAAATTATTTTCCATGTTGACAAGCACAAAGTAATTTTTTTTCCATGTAAATGTCTGTAAAACATTAGCTCTTTGACAAGAAAACTCCTTTATTCAAGATGAGTGAACCACTATAATAGACTATTTAAATTATTTTTCTCATCTGAGACCAGATCACTAGGGGATAAAGAGTCAGGCTCTTATTTAATGAACATTTTCAAATGAATATAAAAGATGTGGCCAAGAACACCAGAATAAATCTTGTGCCTGAAAATTTATAATGTATCTGTGTATATAAATATGAATTCTCAATGATGGGATGAACATGGCTAATAATTCACTCTATTTTTCCCTTAATAAAAAAAGAATTTGTATTGATATTTGACACAGTGGAGATGTGAGGGAACAATGAAGTACAATAACAAATAACACCATTTCTATATTTCAAAATATTAAGGGAGTACCAATGCATTAGGTTAGGTGGCTCACTTTCATAATGTTTGAGGCCCTTCTGCCAGTGTGTCCATCACTCAACTACTATTCATTGTACCCGTTAGGTAGATTTTCACTCCTCTCCTCTCCCCTTGTCTGATTTCCACTGAGTTTTACTTTCCTCTTTGCACATGTGTGCTCATCATTTAGTTCAGTTTAATAGTAAGTACATGTGATGGGGTTTTTTTTTCCATTCTTGAGATACTTCACTTAGAAGAATGGTCTACAGTTCCATCAAGACTGTTGCAAAAGGCAGTAAGTCATCTTTTGTAGCTGAGTAGTGTTCCATGACATACAGATACCACATTTTATTAATCCACTCATGAATGATGAGCACTTGGGTTGATTCCATATCTTTGAAAATGTGAATTATGCTGTAATAACATTTGAGTGCAGGTATCTTTTTGATGAAAATTCTTCTTTTCCTTTGAGTAGATACCCAATAGTGGGAATGCTGGATCAAATGGTAGGTCTACTTTTAGTTCTTTGAGGAATCTCCGCAGTGTTTTTCCATAGGTGTTATACTAATTTGCAGACCCACCAACAGTGTATAAATGTTTCTCTCTCCATCCACACCAGTATCTACTGTTTTTGGACATTTTAATAAAAGCTATTCTAACTTGGATAAGGTAATCTCTTATTGTGGTTTTAATTTGCATTTCCCTGATGATAAGTGATGTTGAGCATTTTTTGATAGGTTTATTAGCCATTTGTCGATCTTCTTTTGAAAAGCTTCTGTTCATGTCTTTTGCCCACTTTTTAATAGGATTGTTTGAAAAATTTTTTTCCTTGTTGATTTCTTGGGTTCTTTGTAAATTCTGAATATTAGCCCTTTACCAGGTAGATAGCTAGCTTGCAAATATTTTCTCCCATTCTGTAAGTTGTCTGTTTTCTCTGTTAATTGCTTCCTTAGGTGTGCAGAAGGAAATTTAAAAATTTTAAATTTGATCAAATTCCATTTGTTTTATTTTTGAATTTTTAAATTTAATTAAATGTCATTTATTTATTTTTGTTGTTCACATGATTGCCACTGGGGTCTTTTAGTTTAAATTCTTTGCTTAGGCTGATATCTAGAAGAGTTTTTCCTACATTTTCCTCTATAATTCTTATGGTTACATGCCTACCTTTGGGCAGTCCCTTATTGCTTTGTTTTATCTCTTGTTCTACTGTTTTATAAGAGTCAGGAGTTTGGGGCTGTGGGTTTAGATGATTTTACACTGGTCGGTATCTGTTGTGCTGATTTGTGTATAATGCTATTCTGAGTATTTCACATAAGGCATGTCCGGCTATGGCAAATTTTCTGTGTTTGCTTGCCTGAAAAATAATTTCTCATTGATTGTGAAACTTAGTTTTCTAGTATACAAAATTCCTGGCTGGCAGTTGCTTTGTTTAATTTAATTAAAGATGGGGCCCCATCACTTCTGGCTTGTAAGGCTTCTGCTGAGAAATCTGAAGTTAGCCTGCATGTCTGATGACCCACTGACATGCATCTCTGAGAAGTACCTGTGGACAGGAAGCTCACAGACCAGGCATCCCTGGGTTCAATGCAGCTCCTCAA
Source organism: Loris lydekkerianus (assembly GCA_963574355.1). Taxonomy (NCBI): domain Eukaryota; kingdom Metazoa; phylum Chordata; class Mammalia; order Primates; family Lorisidae; genus Loris; species Loris lydekkerianus. The sequence goes on along the minus strand of CAUYPK010011426.1, from coordinate 36,265 downwards.
GGAGAAAGGAGTTGGCCTCACAATCTGTGGAAATCTCAGACTTAAAAGACATGCCAGATGGGAGAGGTAGCCCCTTGCTAAATTCCGGGCTCAAACGTCTCTTCTCATTGAGGCGGGGGTGGGGCAGGGGAGGATGAGCACATGAACAGAAGAAAGCAGGCTTTTCCCCCTCTCTGGTCACTGTTCTTGGAAGGAAACCCCCATGTGGAACATCCAAGCTCTGGGATCACACAAGTTCTCTCCACGATTTTGTGTTTGCTGCAATTCTTGAGCTCATGCGGTTGGAAAACCTTCCAGCTACTAGGCAGCCCACTGGTCACTAAAGGACTGTGGGGAGGAGAAAGGGATTCTCGTTCATTTACCTCTTCACTGGGCTCTGAACCTCTCTGAGTTTAATCCTTGATGGTACCTTTCTTTCCTTTTCCTCTTCCTTTTCTGCTTTGTAATTTACTTCAGTGTAGTCCTTGGCAGACTCCCTCACTTCTTCCTCTGAACTACACCTGAGCTGTGCCCTTTCTCCCTCTCCTTTATCTAAAATCCTTCCTTCCCTCCAGGACAGTAATGTCTCCAGTCAGCCATCTTTGATATCCTGATAACACTGTATTGGATGGTGGGATGTGCGGTGGGGAAACGTTTACCTAAATACAATTGACCAAAAACCAAAAGCAAAACAGTACAGCACACTGTAATGTCGTGGAGTATAGAACAGCATAGCATAGTACCCTATAGTCTACATGCAACTAAGGGCCTGTGGAAGCTCACAGGAAAGGGGTCCGGTGCGCACAGCCTCAGTGGAGGTGACACTTGAATTCTGCTTCCAATGACAGACGCATGATGCATTCAGGCTATGGAAAAAAAGAGAAGCCTACCCAGGCTGAGGAGGAAAAGTGTGAACAGAAATGAAATGAGCTTTGTGTATTTGGGGGATATTAAGAGACCTACAAGATTAAGAGCAGAGAGTACATGTTGGCAAAAAAAAAAAAAAAAAAAAAAAAAACGGGAAAAGCTGTTGGATTGGCAAAGAGAAGTCACGGGATTTACATTAGATAAGAGCAGGGAGTGGTGAGATGAAAGCAATGTCTACTAAACATTCACCTGGGGTCCATGTGCAGAAGATTGGAGCAGGGGGAGGCTGAAGGCAGGAAGATTCCCTGGGAGGCTGATGCACTCCCTGATCCAAGAATGAGCTGAGCTGGAGAGAAACTGGGGGAGGCAGTGAGAACAGAGACAGGACCAGACACAAGGAACAAGATGAAAGAAATCAGCAGATTAGTTGACTGAGTAGCAGAGATATAAGAAGTGACTGAAGACAAGGTTTCAAATGTAACATAAAAAATGAAAGGGAAAAAAAAAATACTAGTGTGATGACAAAGACATCACAACCAGGATAGATAGCTGGTTCTGGAAAGATAAGTTCATTTTTAGACATGTTCAGTTTTCACATGGAAATCCAAGATGTATCTTTAAACTCTAGATATAAACCAGGGATTTACAAAGCTCTTTTTGGCATTCAGAAGTCTAGGGTGGGAGCTGAGGCTGTGATAATTAAGCCTGAGGCTCTCCCCGCTGGTAGTGGGATTGCAGCAAGAAAAGGAGCCACAGAACTGAGAAAATTATACTTCTACTCTTCACATTCAATATGGATGTGAGGATAAAAGTGAGTGAAGCCAGAGTGTGTTAGGCCCCTAGTATCCCTTAAATGCCATCGAAATACTGGCAGACAGCTACAAAGATAAACTTACACCTAAGATTTATCCACACAGAATAACCCACCCAGTGCACAGATAGAAGACAGGCCTCATGAGGGCAAGATTTTTTTCTCGATTTACTCATTCATGTATCCCAAGCACTAGAATATTGTTGGCTACATAGTAGGCACTCAGTAAATGTTTGTTGAATGAGTACGTAGATGAGGAAGGCAGGCAGAATGGAACAGATATTTTGTCACTCTGGCCATACAGGTCTTTTTTTGCCAGAGCAAACCATGCAGCAATTCAGATTTCCACTCTGAAGGACACAAGGTAAAATGTCCCCCAGAGCTGAGGCCACAGGCAGAGACTGAGCAGAGCTGGAGAAGGAGCAGTGTAAAGGCTCCCTGGGATATTTAAAGTTATTGCCTTTTCTAACTCTTCCATTATAGATAACACACTACGTGCAGAAAGCCCGGCACAGCCAGGGTGAGCTCATGTTTAGTAAAATTCCCTGAAGCATGCATAGTCATTGTTTCATTTGAGGCCAACCCAGTATCTGCAGCCAACGTCACCCCTCCCAGCACTGAGCTTCATCTGGAATCCACTGGGACGCTGCCACCCTAGAGACACGGTGTTCCAGGCTCACATACTTTCAGTGTGTGTGACACAGGGGTCTCTCTGAAAGGGTGGGGTTTTAGCTACAGGAGGCCCTTTATTCCCAGCCCTGAAGGGGTTCATCCTCTTGATCTTGCCGGGCGGTTTTCTACAAGTTAAATTTAATAAGCGGAGGTTGTCTTTAGTCAGACTTTGGCCTCTCTGGGTGGAGATGACTAAACTTTTGTGATTTCTTACTCCCCTCTGGTTTGATGGGTGGTGTTTCTGCCAGAAGGGGACAAAGTCAGTCCAAAGGATTCTCTTTTCCCATCAGGAATCCTGTTTTCTGTCTAAAAAACAGACCCTTTGAAGGTCAGAAGGTGTCTCAGAGAGCCTCTGGTTCAGAGTCCTAAATCACACAAATAAGGGCCAGGCAGTGACACAGGTGGAGGAGATAGGAGTGTCAGGGTCTGTATCGAGTGGGAGACATGATGCCCCAACCAAAAGCTCACATTGGAGGACTTTACATTCCTGTGATGCCGGGAAAATGCACATCTGTGCACTGATTAGGCCCCTGAGCAATTCAGTTCCTTCATTTCACAGGTGAGGCACTTGAGACCCAGGAAAAGAGACAGAGTATTTTAAAATAGAAAAAAAAAACACACAGCACTGGAAATCATAGGCCCTTTGGTTCTATAACCGACTTCTCCACACACCAAATGACCTTAAGTTAATCTTGATTTTTTGGAGTCTCATTTCCTTATCCATGAAACTTTCCCTTCCATCTTTCATGGTCTAAAATTCAAGGACTTCCCAGTGTCACCTGACTAGTTAGTGGCAGATTGCAAACAGGAGCCCCCATGTCCTGGTGGAATGCTTCACTAAGGTGAACCCTTAGCCAAGAAAAGGGAAAAGGAGGAAACAGCAAAAGCACGTGGAGACAAATCTTTACTTCTTAGGAGTTTCCCCACTGCTTGGGCAAGCTATGAAAAGCAAGGAGGAGGGAGGCCTAGAACACCTTGGAACCACATGTGGGGCTTTCTCCTTCCTGCTCACCTGCACTTGTCCCCTGGCAGGAATTCTGACCGTAGGGTTTCAGAAGTTCTGAGTATTTCTGCTCCTTCCCATTGATTATGAGTCAGCTAACCCGAAAAGAATGTATCCAACTGGGAAGTGACACTGGATCCCTTTGTTTTGTTTCTTTTCTTTCTTTCTTTCTTTTTTTTTTTTTTTTTTTTAAAGATTTTCCATCTTGTAGGAAGGTGGGGAAGTGAAGAGCTATTTACGAGCCTCTGCTCCAGCCCAACACATTCACACTCCAAAATTCTCTCTTGGCTGCCTCATCTTACCTTCATCAGGATGCTACTCAGTATGAGTGTCTTAACCACAAAGACCTGGCCCCTGCCTACTTCCCGAGTCTGTCTTAAACTCAAATGGGGTGACAAATAGACCTGCGGGGCAGGCTCTGGACTCTCCTCTGCTTTTATCGTAAGAGCAGCTTTTCTTCAAGCTATCATTTTCCAGCTCCACTGGAACATTCTATTCCTCAAAATTTCAAACTCATTCCCCTGACATGACTGCAAGTGCTGCTGTATCATCCTCAAATGCCTTCCTCATCCCGTCTCCCAGACCACTACCAGGACTTTCTTCCTTCAGATCTCAGCCACAATATCAAGAGCTGATTGCCCTACCTAAAGTGGCTCACAGACCTCCAGTCACTCTCACATTTTCTGGTTTTACTTCATTGTGCAGTGCTCCTTATTAGTGGAAATTATCTTCTTTATTTATCTACTTGTATTTGCCATATCATACCTCTAAATTGGATTTTGATAAGAGCCAGAGACTTTCTCTTGCCTTGTTCACCATCACATTCCCAGTGCACAGAACAGAGCTTGGTTCATAAGGAGGCAGAATAAACATTTGTTTTGTTTTTTCTTTTTTTAGACAGAGTCTCACTCTGTTGCCCAGGTTAGCGTGCCGTGGCTTCATCATAGCTCCCAGCAACCTCAAACTCCGAGAAGCTGGGATTACAGGCATACAGCACCATGGCTGGCCCAGAATAAGTATTTAATAGATAAATGATTGCTCAAGTTTCCACAGCTAATTAGTGAGGAGCTAAAATTCATACCAAGATCATCCAGCTCTTAGTTCTTTCGCCTAATCCACTGAGCACCAGAGCAGTGATTTTGTCAGTGAATTTTCTAAGGAAGACAGTTGTAGGTCTAGGCTTCAAGACAGCAAGGGTTAGAAGTAAAAGCCAATTGAGCAAATTCTCCTCCAAGCTCTGCTGCTCGCTGGCATAGACGTTGGCCAAATCATACAATATTAATTTTAGGCAAGATCTTACAGATTACCTAGTCTGAAGGCTTTGAACATGTTTATAGCTTCAGAAAACTTTACTCAAACACAACTCTTATATGTAAATAAGATAAAACAGTGCTGCTCTTAAGATAAAAGCAGAAGAGAGCCCAGAGCCCGCCTTCCAGGTCTATTTTTCACCCCAGGTGAATTCACCTCTGAAGCAACGCTATAAAATATAGTTTGAAAACCACTGAATAGTCTGATTGCCCACCCAGCTCAAGAGTTCAATTCCTGAATTGCCCACCCAATTCAAGCAGGATGCTCATGCCATCAGAGCAACCCTTTCTGTTGTTGAGGCAGTTATTTGGAAACTCAACCTCTTCTTGGGCCAACGTACTCATTTTACAAAAACAAAAAAATTCCATCTCTCTCCAGTTCTGGGCCAGCAGTTGAAAAATGAAGACCAATAAGATATGGCTCCTGTGTTGAGTGAGACAGAAATGTGTTTTAAGACCAGCTCTGTGTACTTAATATTCTCCAGCCCTTAAATACCTCTTTTCATAAATGAAGGATAATGATAATACTTACATCACAGGGCTGTTAAAAAGACTGAGGACAGTATGTAAAGGACTTAGTCCAATGCCTGATACAGGGTAAGTGCTCAATAAATTGTAGCCATAATTCTCAGGCTCATCTTTGTCACAACTATTACCACTATCACCACCACCATCATTATTCTTACTTCTCAAGGAATCCACAAGCTTCTCGAGGAAGGAATTAAGTGTATCAATTAGATAAAATTCATTATGGTAAATTCTATTATAGAAATCCACACTTTAAAAAATTATTAGCCAATAGTATCAGGATATGAACTTAGCAAACATATCATGCTCATTTATTTCTCCACTATGCCTTGAAACTTTCCAATTTTTCTTGGCCAGACCAATTGGAATCATTTTTTTTTCCCCTAAGATCTTACAACACATAGCAGCATCCGTCTTGCCTGGAAACTTGTAAGAAAGGCAACATTTCAAGCTTCCTTCTAGACCTACTGTAACAGAATCTGCATTTTAACAGAAGCTCCAGTTGCTTTGTATATGCACTAAAATCTGAGAGGTATCAATTTCTTCATATGTGAGATGGGGAGATAACAATGTGTTCTGCCTACCCCTGTAGGGTTTTTGGGAGAACCAAAGGGCATGCTGGTCATAAACATGCCCCACAACAAATCAGCTATGAATTCCTCAGTGCCTACAGGAGTCTTTTACTCATGGAAATTATAGAACACTGATTGTCTCACGGCAGCATGTCATCCTACTTGAACTTTGGACCTTCCTTCTATCTTTGTTTATAAACTACGTATGTTCGCTGCAAACCTCAGGAAATTCCATTAAAATGATTTCTGCCTCAGAGCATATTCATGTCCTTGTGCCTGCCTGGTCCCTGTATGGTCATCTTTCAGAATTCAGTTTGACCTACAATATTACTCTCGCTCTATTTTATAGAACACATTCAGCCAGCCACATGATTTAATGGATTTAAACACATCATTATTGCCATCATTATTAGGCTCACATGCCTAAAATAACACATGACACATTTTAAAATGCATCTTAAGAGTTATTTTTAAGTTTTATTATCTAGAAATTAATAAAATCTACTTATTTAGTCTTGCCACCCAAGGTATCAAAGTCTTGGTGGTCAAAACTCTACGGGGGATATGTTTGGGGGTATACGCTGAGGTATCACAAGAAGGTAGGAGCAGACACACTGGGAAAGGGAAAAGGAAATCTCACATATCAGGATAGCCAATGCCCTCTAAGGTGGCCCATGAAAACAAATGATTCAATAGTCCATAGCCCCAAACTGACGTCATGGAGGTAACCAGTGTGAGCACAGTTGTTATAAAATTCTCCTCAAACTCTCCAGGGAGCCAGTTATCACTCATATATTAGTTGGGAAATATGAGGAAACCAGGAAGGGTCAGAAAGGGCCTAAGAAGGTCAAGTTACATGGACCCAGCCAAGGAATTGACAAGTCAGCAGTAAGGGGTCATCCCTCCAGCACTAGGCTGGTGCTCACCACTCCATTTAGCCTTCCCTTTTTTATAGAGAAAGGGCTGCAGAAAGATAAGCAGTGACACAAATGCCCAGAAACTGAGAAAACACCCCAGGTTAGAGCCACCAACAGACCATCTTCTCCATTGTTTCTCCCTCTGCTCTCCTGTTACCACGTTGCCTGTTGCCTTGTTGACTTTGTAGTGTGGCTTATTCTGTGGGTAGTTTCCTAGTCAGCCCCATCCTGGGGATAAGGGATGAGAGAGGCTTGGAGGAAAGGTGAGCATTGGGACTATGAGTCAAGAGAATTATTCTGTTGTGGAAAAATGGTCTAGCTGTCCCTGTCCACAGACACACACACACAGACTCTCTCCCTGTGTCTCTTTCTATAAACACAGGGGGTGCCAAAAAAAATACATGCATATTTTAAGAAAGGGAAACACTGTATTAAATTTGTGATATTCAAGTCACATTTGACTTCTGAAATTATAAGAGGTATTCAATGTGACTTGTAGTCATCTTTTGCTATCAATACATTGAGTATTATAATTTTAATATAGTTTTTCCCCTTTTTTTAAATGTACATACATTTTTTGGCACTCTGTGTGTATGTGTTTATAAACATACATATAGACATGTGTATAAATATACATATGTATGTGTGTATTTTTCTCCTCTCTCCTGTAAGACAATACTGGGATTTGATGATAGATTAGAGAGGCCAAGGTCTTTGTCAGACCTTTCTAGTCACTTGTTACCCTCTTAGTCTTAAGGTCAGGAAACACAGATATGCCTCCCAACATTATTATTTTTTTTAAGCAGAGATACAGCATGTCTTGTTCCCAGCTTCCTCCCCGTCTCAGTTACCAGCTCTTCATCTGTGTGTACCGGCAGCTGCGGCCCTGTCAGAGCGGGCAAGAGGCAGCCAAGTACTGTGATTCCTCCCACATCCTCCCTGTGCTGAACAGCCTTCCTGCTAGGACAAGATACTGGGGACAGAAGGGGATCCTCAGCATGGAATTGGGGACATTCTCTTTTATTTTGAACTTTTTATTTTGAGATAATTTTATATGTTCAGAAAACTGTAGGACTGCTACAATGAACATCCATATCCTCTAGATTCACCAATTGTTGACGTTTGCCTCCTTTACTATACTGTTCTCTCTCCCCCTCCTCTGTATACGAATACACACACACTCGTGTACACATACGCACAACAAGGCAGAAAATTACAACCAAAACAGAGCTAGCAGCAAACCCAGAGACAATGAAAACTCTCATGTGAAGGCAGGATGGCCGTGACTGCCCACATCTGCCTAACGGTCCTCCCTTGTCCTTCTGCTCCCAGCTATGATAGAACAGCTCTCTTGGACCAAAAGATGTATTTAATATCTGCCAGGTAGTTATAACACCTTGGAAGTAGGTAACGAGGAAGGATAGGGATGTCTTCCTCTAACAAATTTTAAATATTTGATTTAGAATTTTCGAGGTTTGTTTGAACTGTGGACTATTTGAAATATGAGCTTTCAAGGAATAAGGAATAAGTTGCAGATTTGACTCACTGGGCAGATATTTAAATGTGTTGAGGAAAATTGAGTTTCTGTATTGCATTTTAAAGTTCATCTGTTTTAGACACTGTTCTGTTTATATGTAAGGTAAATTTTTCAAAAAAGAAAGCCCTTTAGACACATTTATAATTTTAAGAGAATCTAACAGTCTTTTCATATTAATAATAGTGGATTTAATTTCTACAATAAACCAGTCAAAACATAGTAAGTGGTTTAATTTTAACTAGATTGGTAAGTGAAATTAGTATCTAAGGGCATGGATATTATATGAACAGTTTTCCACACATCTTTTAACAAATGTAGTTTTCCATAATTAGCATTCATAATCACCATCAACAGTCCTGAGAAATATTAAAATAAACCTTAAAATATTTTTGCAAATAGATTTTCACAGAAATTATATGATGACAAGACATAGATGTATGTTGATTTTTAAGGTAATTGGTATATAAATATTTGCTGTCTTTTTCCTATCTAAACAAAAGCTATGACTAAACTAGTGCTTTAACTTTTTAAAGCATGTTGCTTCTTGGCCTCTGTTACTCAAAGAATAATGGTGGGCCTCTTGTTTCAATTTTATTTAAAATTAAATTAAATTATCTGAAGCTTTTAAAAGATATATTTATGTAAAGGGTTCATGTGTGTACATTTTTATTCTAGATAACTTATTATGTCCTAGAGAAGCAAACATCATCCCCATTATAGAAATGAAAACACTGAGACTTAGAAAAGCTAAGTAATTTGTCCCAAATCACACTACTTATGAGTTATACTCTTGGGACTGGGACCCTGTTCTTTCTTACCCCACAACCCATTAATTTCTGCCATGTCCCCTTTAGTTTCCTGGTCAAGACGGCACCCGCTAGAACATCCCATGTCATTCATTCTAGGTGAATCTGTAGCAGCAACTGGAGCTGGCATTAGCCATCATATTTGGGGAACAAAACCTAGAAGAGACGCATTCTTCCCTGCTCACCACGTGTGGGTGCTTTGTGGCTGCCTCCATTCTCAGCAGAGTCTCCAACAACTGCCATGCTGTGTCCCTTCCTTCTGAGGCTGGGATGATAGGTTTCCACAGGTGACCAACACTTGGGATGGCTTCTTAATATTTTGGAATAGGAAATGGCAGCTACTGATTTTTTTCTGGATGTTCTCTTTACAGCCTCTTTAGATCTTTTGTACAGCTTGAGGAATGCCATTTCTTTTCTTCTTTTCCCCAATTTTTCAACATATATCCAACTTTTAGTTTCTTTACCAAGAATTTTTTTTTCCCTCTTGGCTTCCTGCTCTAAGTATTTGATCTTTATTTTATTTTATTTATTTATTTACTTACTTATTTTTTGAGACAGAGTCTCACTCTGTCGCCCTGGGTAGAGTGCCATGGTGTGGTAGCTCATAGCAACCTCAAACTCTTGGGCTCAAGTGATCCCTATGTCAGCCTCCCAAGTAGCTGGGACTACAGGCACCCACCACAACACCTGGCTAGTTTTTCTGTTTGTAGAAACCGGGTTTTGTTTTGCTCAGGCTGGTCTTGAATTCCTAAGCTCAGGAAAGCCACCCTTCCCTTCCTCCCAGAGTGCTAGGATTACAAGCATGAGCCATCACGCCCGGACTATTTGATCTATCTTACAAATCTCTTCTAATATGCCAGAATGTTGTTGTTTTTTTTTTTTCCTTAAGGCTCATAATCTTCTCTTCAAGCTTGGACTCTGCATGATTAGTGATTGCCACACACACAAAAACAAACACAACACAGACAAGGTTACTAGGGTAGTTTTCTGTGTGTGTTCAGACTTCCCAAGTTTTAATGTGTCATCATGGTTAACTTTAAAAATGTCTACTGAAAATTAATGATAGAAATAGGAAATCAAGGATAGGAAATACAAGATACATGAAGAAGATATGACTGCGAAAGATGCGTTGGAAGACATTCATAAGGGAGAACCTCAAAAACTGCAAAAAAGACCGAGAAAGGCAGGAAGCAAGAAGCCCTTACTAATTCCTCAAATCAAAAGACAACTTGTTTATTGAAGAAACAAGCTACCTTGAACATCTCACTCTGAGAATTCAGAAGCCTGGGGGGTGGAAGAGGAAGCTGAAGAAGATGATGATATGTACAAGGGAGAGTGTCTCTTTCAAGAAGCGAGTCCACAAGGCCCTCTGACTCCTTCCACAGGCAGGTTTTGCTGAGAGGTTAGCTGGATAATCTTGATGCCTCTGGAGAGCTCCCTCTTCCTTCCCAACTCATTGTCTGGCCTGCCAGAAATAAGTGCAAATCGAAGTTTGGTGCATTTGAGAGGATCCCTGTGGTGTCCAAGGTAAAAGGACAGGAGGGCTGTGAAACCACGAGGCAGGCTCCAAAAGAAACATACCATGGCCACGCAGGCCAAGAGAGCTTCTCACAAGTCGCTGGAATTGAACTCTGAAAAATCGAAAAGCAAAATGCTTTACAAGCTAACAAATAAACCCAGAGATTCCAGGCAGAGGCTGTGGAAGCTTAGGAAATACCCAGCAGACAGAAGAAACAAATCGCTGAGTTCCACCTACAAAGAAGAGTTTAATATTGCATGCGTCATGATGGGAAAGAACATGTGTTCTCTTTCTCAGACTTTTGAACCAATAAAACTCTAGTGTAACAATTTAAGAAAATGTGACACATAAAGTCTTTTGAATTATAAGTTGTGAAACAGTAAGAAGATGAAATTACATTTAAAAAATTAAAAACAAAAATGCCTGTTTCTTACTAGATTCATCATGTAGAGACTTCTAGGAATTGTTCTATTAAAACTCTGTCCAAATATTTAATAATGTACCCTTTTTTAGAAACTTATTTTGTATATTAATACATTAAATGTCTTTTTCACTTATTTTAATACACTTCTCAAAAGTGTTAACACTTTTGTGGCAAACTATAAACATCCATGAAATATCAACTTAGGAAATGATAACCTAACTATATGAAAGCATGTGAATATGTGAACATATGGGAATATTTAAGTATCCTCTTGGGGGCTTGAAGCTCTAGTAGTTTACAACAATAATTTATAATGATAAACATTTGATGGACTTTTGATGGCAAATGAACTGATCATCATCTGTCGTATATCAAAAATACAATTCTGTTTTTTGCCTGACAGACATTTTTGGGATCCCTAGGAAAAAGTGAATAGTGAAACTGCAGACTTTGCCATGCATGTTGTAGTTCTAGGCAACTGATTTTCATTACAGTCATGCATCACTTCACAACAAGGATACGTTCCAAGAGGTACATTGTTAGGCTATTTTGTTATTGTGCAAACATCATGAAATGCACTTACACAAATAGAGAGGTGTAGCTGTACAGTACAGCCTGTTGCTCCTAGGCTATGCACCTGTACAACCTGCTACTGTACTGAATATTGTAGGCAATTATAGCACAATGGTAAGTATTTATGTATCTAAGCATATTAAAACATAGAAAAGGTACAGTAAATATGTGGTATAAAAAATTTAAAAACAGTGTACCTGGACAGGGCACTTACCATGAATGGAGATTACAGGACTGGAAGATGCTCTGGGTGAGTCAGTGAGTGAGTGGCGAGTGAATAAAGGCCCAGGACATTACCGTACACTATTATAAACTTTACACGGTACGTGCAGCCTACACTAATTTATAAAAATACTTTTCTTTCTTCAATAATACATTAACTTTAACTTGTGACAATTTTTTCACTTTATAAATTTTCACATTGTTTAACTTTTCACTCTTTTAATAACGCAACTTAAAATGCACATTATACAATTGTATAAAAATTTTTTCTTTCTTTCTTCTTCTTCTTTTTTTTTTTTTTTTGCAGTTTCTGACCAGAGCTGGGTTTGAACCCACCACCTCCGGCATATGGGGCCGGCACCCTACTCCTTTGAGCCACAGGCGCCACCCAATATTTTCTTTCTTTATACTTTTTTCTATGAGCTTTTTTCAATTAAAAAAAAAATCTTTTTTTTTTTTGAACTTTTTTGTTACAAATGAAGACACAAACGCATGTTACCCTATGCCCCCACAGGTCAGGAATGTCAATATCACTGTCTTCCACCACCACGTCTTATCCTACTGGACCTCTTCAAGGACAATAATGGGCATGCAGCTGTCATCTCCTATGGTAACTCCTAGAGGTAATGCCTTCCTCTGGAATACCTCTGGGAGGAACTGCCTGAGCCTGACTTACAGTTAATTTTTTTATAAGTGGAAAAAACACATTTCATAATAACAATAAAAGTATGGTAAATATACACACGAGTGACAGTCATTTGTTATAATTATCAAGTGTGTGTTTAGCAATATCTTTTCCCCAGCCCATTTCTTAGCAAAACTCCCTGAAAGAGCTACATCTACTTGCCATCTGGAATTTCACTCCTCCCATTCTTTCAAGGCCACTATTCCCATAGACTGCTCCTATCAAAGTTGTTCGTGATTTCAATATTGTCAAGTCCAGGGGTCAATCCTGAACCATCCAGCCCATTTAAGTCTATTTCTCAGCAATATCGGTCTCTGTTGATGCCCCACTCCTCATCAAACACTTCCTTCTTTTGGTTTCCAGAGTGCCGTACTTTTTGGATTTCCTCCTCCCTCACTGTCTCCTTCTCAGTCATTTGGCTGGCTCCGCCTCATCTTTTCAAGCTGCAGCATAATGGTGTCAGGAGCTCTCTGTAGAGTCTCTTCTTTCCTCTACCTATCAGTACCTTCACTCACCAGATGATCTCACTTGGTCTCGTTTCTATGTAGACAATTCCCCTGAAATATCTCCAGCCCTAAACTATGTATCTAAAGCTCCCATGAACAGCAATAAGCATCTCAAATTTAACGTGGCCAACACCAAACTCTTGATATCACTACCACCTTCCTTCTGCCCTAGAAAAAAGAATTCCTCATCTACATAGCCTTCATCCTCTCAGTGAAGGACAGCTCCCTTCTCCCAGATTCTCAGGCCAAGCATCCTGACTTCTTGACTTCTCTCTTCATCTCACATCACATCACATGAACACATCAGAAATTCCTATAAGCTTAGCTTCTAACTGTATGCAGGTTCCCACCCCTTTTCTCCGGCTTGTCCACTACCATACTAACCCAGGCACAGTCTGGGTACTGCATGGCCTCCTCTCAGCTCTCAGCTTCTGTCTTTTTAAAATTATTATTTTCAGTTAATATGAGTGTACATACAATTAGGTTACATTGTTTGCATTTGTAAAGTCAAGTCTAAGTAGTAGTTGTGTCCTTCACCCGGGAGGTATGCCATATACCCACATATTGTTCCCACTGGGAGGGAACCCACTTGTCCCTCTCCGGCCTCCCCCCTTCTTGAATTTACTCTCATGTGACCATGTTGTTGTTAGTCTACAAGTTTCAAATTAATATTGAGAACACATGATGCTTGTTTTTCCATTCTTGGGGCACTTTACCCCAGCCTCCATCTTAACTGCCCTACATTGCAGTCTTCCCCCAATAGCTGTTAGGATCTTTCTGATGAATAATGCTGAAGTCTTTACCAGGGCCTATAAGACACTGTATCTTCTCTACAATTTCTCTCCTTATTCACTTCACTACTATTGAAATTTCACTTGCTATTTCTCAAACAAGCCAAGTGCACTTCTACCCCAGGCCCTTTGCACTTGCTGGTCCCTCTGCCTGGAAAGTGCTACTCCATGTATCCATAGGACCCTTTTCTCTCACTTTTTTTTTTTAATAGATCCTTGCTTAAATGTCACTTTATCATAAAAACCTTCCCTGACTACCCTCAAAAAAAACACATTAAACACTCACATATAAACCAGTCCTCACTGTCTCTTGGCATTGCTTTTACTGTACTTCTGACCAATTTTCATGTTATCTGTCAAATGTATAGTTAAGTTGTTTATTCACCCCAGCCAGAATAAAAACTATGTGACATCAGAAACTTTACCAGTATCCCCACTGTCTAGAACCATGCCTGACACATAGTAAATACTCAGTGCATTTTTAAAATACATGAACAAGTAGAATAACCAGGAATGCTTATGCATTCCATCTGTAAATGTAAACTTAGTGAGTAAAGGCAAATATTTGTGAGTGATTGTAAACTGAAGGGGAAGTTTTTCTTGGCCATCCACATAAGCTTTTTGCAATTTTAGTATATGAATGTGGAATCTTATGTCATGGGCCATCAACCACAAGAAAAATTTAAGTAAATCTTAGGCCACAAAGAAGCAGAAAGCAATAATTAAGGGCTAGAAAAAGGATTAGACAATTAGTCACCACTTGATTTGCCAGATGGTTGAGAGCATAGCTCAAGAGTGAGATGGGTTTCAGTTTGAGTCCTCATTGCTATGTGCTACCTCTACCACCTTGAGTAAGTTAGTTACTTACTCTGCCTTAGCCTGAGTTTCCTGATCTGTAAAATGCAGCTGAAATCTGGAGTTGTTATAAGAATTCTGCTGGCTTTATTAATTTTTTTTTTCTTTTTTTTTGAGACAGTGTCTCACTCTGTCACCCAGGGTAGAGTAACATGGCATCATAGTTCACAGGAACTTCAAACTCTTGGGCTCAAGTGATCCTCTTGCCTCAGCCTCCTGAGTAGCTGGGACTACAGACATGTGCCACAATGCCCAACTAATTTTAGTAGAGAAAGGGTCTCACTCTTGCTCAGGCTGGTCTCTAGCTCCTAAACTCAAGCAATCCACCTGCTTCAATCCCAGAGTGCTAGGATTACATAGCCAGGCATGAGCCCCCATGCCCAGACTATTAATTTACTTTAATACATTGTCATATTACAACTCAATTAGCTATCATTGCATTTCATTAAACAACACAGTGGTTGCATACACACACCTACCCGAATGGAGTGCTTCCGAGGCAAGGAGCTATTTACTGCCTTTACTCACAAGATTCTTCATGCTTTGGTTAAGTAGGTACATCAGCAAAGGAATCTACTTATAATGCCGCAAGGGGTTCATTAATTCTAGACTTACTGAGAATCACCTAAAGACTTGTTGAGAAAAAGTGAACCCACACTCAAATGAGATCTCTATTCAATCAACTGTGCATAGGCTTTTGGGATGTGTTTCTGCATACTTCCATTCCCCTGAGCTAAGGAGCAAGGGACAAGCCTTTATGGTGAGGCTAGGAGAGTGGGCTCCCCGCTGGCTGGTCAGAGTCTCATGTGTGGGTTCCATGATGCCTTTGCTCTCTGTTATCTGACTGATCTAGGCAGGGATATCTTTTACTTGGTTTCAGTGCCCCTGTTATTAATCTTATTTCCAGTTTATGTACTTGTTCAAAGTCTTCCCTGAGTCTCAAATCTACTAATTAATCTCAAGACTGGTTAAGTGAAACAAAAGTTTGTAACAATCCTTTTCTCCCTTAGATGTGTTAAAAGTATAAAAAATGTAACAGATCTTGTGTGTGTGTGTCTATTTATGTGTTTGTAATAAGAACTATAATGAGTGAATTACAGAGTTCCCAAGAGAGGTACCACACCCAGACATAAATACCAGGGAGTTGATGGAATTACATTTAAGGGAATTTTTTCATGCCTTTTTGCCATTACTCTCAAGAAATACGATTTATAGTCTATTCTTTTTTGTCCACCTTGCTGGGGATACTTACTGTATTGATTTTATGACCATTTGATCAGTGATACATGTGGTTGAAAAAACACTGATCTGTTGCCAAGTATCACAGTGAGTACCTGTAGCCCCAGCTACTTAGGAGGCTGAGGCAAGAGAATCACTTGAGCCCAAGAGTTTGAGGTTGCTGTGAGCTAGGACACCATGGGACTCTACAGAGGGTGCCAAAGTGAGACTCTTGTCTCCAAAAAAAAAAAAAAGAAAGAAAGAAAGAAAGAAAAGAAAAACACTGATCTAAAGTGAACACTGAAGATGAGTATCAATTAGAAAACTCTGGGGTAAAGTAGGAATTGAGAGCAACAGACACACATTCCAGGCAATAAAAACCATAATGCCCATAGTCCCTGATGTGGACTGCATAGATCAGGCATGTTAATTCCTTTCCTCTTACCCCTAGTGTGATTATGATCAATTGACAGCTTCCATTTCTGTTTCCTTCTCAGGTGTCTTCCTAAACTGCAGAGACTCGGAGGTAAAAGTGACACTGACTACTCTCTTGTGAGTAGGTTCTACTAGTTGAAATAATCTGTGCAAGTTAGCTATAGTTGCAAAACAAGGAAGTTAGGATGGAGTCAGAAACCACTGACTCAATGTGTATTCTAAGACATTACAGCTGGAATCAAGGTCTTACATGTCTCTACCAGACAGTGGCCAGGCACACAGTATTCTGCTGTCTAGTCTCCAGCTTTGGCAACTGTGAGGTAAGTTGTGTCCATGCAGCTTCTTGATCCTGTGATTACGGAAGCATATTTTTAAACTTAATCATGGCCCTGGTTCCTGCTACCTTCCAATGATCTTGAAAGCACCCTGTATTAAAACCCTTTCTTCTAAGAAAATACTTAATACTTCCTAGGTCAGTTTTCCCAGAAGCAGCCTCTGAGATGAAGATTTACTTGCAAGTGATTTATTAAGGAAGTGCTTCTAGGAGAGATCACTAAGGGAATTGGGGAAGTGGGAATGGGTAAGGGAAAAAGCCAAGTAAGGGTACAATTTTAGGCATAAGCCCCACCTCAGCCAGGTCCCACAGA
Source organism: Loris lydekkerianus (assembly GCA_963574355.1). Lineage (NCBI taxonomy): Eukaryota > Metazoa > Chordata > Mammalia > Primates > Lorisidae > Loris > Loris lydekkerianus. The sequence continues at coordinate 19,388 of CAUYPK010011426.1, read as the reverse complement.
TGTGCTCTGAAGGGGAAAATCAACCTCAGAGTTTAACCTAAATTGAGGTAAGACAGCTCGGCTTCCAAATCTTCACACCATCTGTCACTATCATGGGGGATGCCTTGTATTTACAAGACAAGGCTCCAGGAACCCAAGGGCAGTTCTCTAGAGGATATTTGCAGTTAAAAGCAAAGACCTATAGTGTATGTGGAAAAAATGTCAATTATTGTGTTGTTATGCTATTGTTAATGAAACATGAAAATGTGAAATGAGAAAAAAAAAAAAAAAAAAAAGCAAAGACCTGCAGAAACCTGAGAAAGGCACACAGAAACATTTATAAGTGATCTATGCACACCTTGGCGGAACATGAGCAAAGGATCCTCTCCAGGGCAATTTCATTCAAACCCTGACAGACAGATTCAGCAACAGAGGTTTGCAACTAATTGTTTATTCACTTAAGTCATTGTTATGAGGCTTATATATACATGCACTTAAAATGCTATTGAAGTTGAACATGTGACTAAAATATGTTCCCGACATTGCTGTCATATATGTAATCATTATTAAGCAAAGACTAGATTCAGCCCTGCATATTTTAGATTTTCTACCTCTAATATAAGATTTTGTTGAAATGTGCTAGCATTTTTTTTTCCCATTCATAGACATCTAGCAAAATAAAACAAGACGATAAAAAATGACATTAGCAGTTACCAAGGGATCACAGCATTCTACCACATAGTGAGAAAATGCAATCATATTTACTTTAAATTCCACCTTCCTGCTTGGTAATAGTCCCCTAAGGTTTTCTCTGTAAATATGCAAAGAAGTGTTTCTTCCAAAAATAAATTTGAATAATTTTATTTTCTGTTTATCTAGTTCAGAATCTAGTGAGGATTTATAGTTATATAATACACTTATTTCTCCTCAAATAGTTTTCCTTCTTCAAATCATCAATTTGACAGATATATTTTCCCCCAGATGATTAACATATCATTACTAATTCCATTTTCTCCTCCTAATATCTAATTTTAAAGCCAAGCAAAACTAGATAAAACATGTATGTTTATGTCAGAGATTTTTAAATGTAATTATATCGTTGATAATGAAAATAACTGAAATTCTTTTTGATTTTCTAATGAAAATTTATATTATCTTTTGTTGCTAAAAAGGATGTGACAGCAAAAATATAAATTGGAGTTATAGTAATACATATCAAGAATATAATTTGAATATAACATACTAGTTAGATTTAGACACCCATATCTTGGTTACTGTTGGTAATATAATAGAAATGTTGGTGGGTTACTTGTAATCTATATCATTAATGCCTGGCTGTCCTCATTAAGATCTGTAGATCTAAAAATCTTATCTTCAATAAAATATTAGCAAAGAGAATACAAAAGAATATTAAAGTAATGAAACTGTGATCATGGAATTGTTTCCTTTAGGAATGCAAGGATAGTTTAATATCAAAAAATCTGTCAATATAATTCATTACATTGGTCTAAGGAAAAAGATATTTTAGTGGTCTTGATTACTAAAAATTTATTTGGTAAACTTTAATGGTCAATTATCAGTAAAATAGGAATCAAAGGAATTTATTAACATGTGTTCTTAAAAAGTGTTCCAAATCAGTATCCTGTTGCATGTTTAAATATGCAGAACAGTGTTGGGTAAGATTATGCTACTGTGTTAAAAAAAAAAAAAAAAAGAAAGAAAGAAAGAAAGAAAGAAGTGGGGAGAGTTTATGGTTTATTATTAAATACATTTAGGAAATGGCAAGAATAAATTAATCACATTTAAACAAGTCTCTATTATAGATATATCTGAGACTTTAACACACTAATATATGATTCTAAAATATATTTACTACTTTTTGTTAATACTATCTTAAGGAACTTTAAGAAACACTGCTATGAAGATATTTCCTTTTTAATCAGAAGTAAAGTAAGAATGAAATCTGCTACCACTATGACTTAATACTATTCTAGAAGTGCTAGCCCATATAATCAGAGATGCTAACAAAACAAGGGATATGTCTTGGAAAGAAAAAGTCAATGGCAAGTCACAGTGGCTTATGCCTGTAATCCTAGCACTCTGGGAGGCCAAGATGGGTGGACTTCTTGAACTCAGGAGTTTGGGACCAGCGTGAGCAGCACTGAGGCCTGCTAAAGTAGAAAAGTAGAAAAATTAGCTGGGCATTGTGGCAGGCACCTGTAGTCCCAGCTACTCAGGAGGCTGAGGCAAGAGGATCACTTGAACCCAGGAGTTTGAGGTTGCTGTGAGCTATGATACCACTCTCACCTGAGGTCACAGAGTCAGACTCTGTCTCAAAAAAAAGACAAGGAAAAGGCAGGCAAAAATCATTATTATACTAATTAATAAAAATCAATTCAGAGAAAATTCTACAAGCAGCAAAATGAAAGCAATAGCTAACTTACAGAGTAACCCATCAGGCTAACTGCAGACTTCCCAGTGGAGAATTTTCAAGCCAGAGAGGATTAGGAACAAACTCTTCACTCTTCTTGAACAGAACAAGAGCCAGCTTAGAATTTTTTATTTGGCAAAACCAAGTTTAATAAATTAAGGATAAATAAAGACTTTTCCAGACAGACAAACACTGAGGGAATTTATCATGACCAAATTTACTCTGCAGGAAGTACTCAAAACTGCATTATACATGGATTAGCTGTATAAATACCCACCTGAGTAAATCACCCCAAAGCTAAAACTCATAGCTCATATAAAAACAATACCACAAGCTAGAAAACAAAGCAATAAGGTATTACCTGTATGATAAACAGAACAGCCTTCCACATATAATTCTATCACTCAACATTAAGGTTCTGAATGCTCCACTTAAAAGACATAGGCTGTCTGAATGGAGGAGAAAAACACAACCTAAGTATCTACTGCTCCAAGAAACACATCTAACCCACAAGGACTCACACAGACTCAAGGTAAAGGCATGGAAAAAATAAACCAAAAGAGAGCAGGTGTAGCCATTCTCATAGCAGATAGAATTGACTTTAAGTCAACAATGGTAAAGAAAGACAAAGATGTCATTACAATGGTAAAGGGAGCAACTCAACAAAAATACATAACAATCCTAAGTATAATTGGGGCAATCTAAGGGCTATGAATTTGACGATATAAAGGAATTACTGTTAAATGTTTGGTATATAATATTAATAGTATTGTGGTTTGGTTTTTAAAAGAATTATTTTTCTTTAGAAGTGTATGTTGAAATATTTACAGTTGGAAACATTTGATGTATGGGATTTGTTTCAAAATAATCTGGAGAATAAAAGGATGAAACAAGATTGGCTATGGATACATAGAATTTGTTACACTAACTTCTCTATTGTATATGTTTGAAATTTACTCTAATAAAAAATATTTAAGTCTAGAAAAATCAATTGATTTCTTATATACCAATATTAGTCCATCATAAATTACAAGGTAGAAAGCAAAAAAAATTATAAAACATTAGCAATAAACTTAAAGAATACTCAGAAACTATGTAGAGAAAAAAAGTAGTACAATAAGAAAAATTTTCTGAAAAAACATAAAAAATGAAAAGGACAGATGTAGTCGGTCTCGAATTAAAAAATTCAACAATGCAAGAATATTAGTTTTCCTATTAGATGTGAAAGTTTGTTTTAGAGTTATACGAATTATGATATTGTATAATATTGGTACCAGAAGTCTGGAAATTAGTGGAAGTGGAATAAATGTTTAGAAACACTTATATTTAAGAAATAACTTCAGGAAGCAAGTGGGATCTTATACCTCTGAAGAAAGGATAATGTATTCAACATCAAGCATTGTGACTAATGCCTACTTGGAAATATACTAACCCAAAACAATTCTAAGAAATAAAAATTAAACATAAAAATTAAACCTGAAGCATACTAAAATGATACACACACACAAATAGTTATATAACCTTAGAGCAAAAAGTTTCTAAGCATGGAACCAAAGAGAAACCATAAAAGAAAAGAACATGCTCTTATGTCAAAAAACAAAAGCCACCACAAATATTTAAAAGATACACAACAAATTGAGGAAAATATTTTCAATATATATGACACAGGGACAATACCTTAGATATTTTAACAAGTAGAAATAAAATAATTTAAAACTCCACCTTAGGTAACCGTAAGAAATCTACTATATTTGATATTTCTTAAAATTTTTGGGAAGCAACCCTCCATGTGGTTGCTTATCAATCCCCCTCCAAATTATCACTGTGTTTTCTCCTACGTGGCTTTTCCATTTCAGAACAATTGATTTTTTTTTTATGTCCATGTGTTCACAGAAAATTCCACCTGTTATGTATAAGATTGCCCTACCTCCTCCCAGTACAATAACCTCTAAGCATAAATAGTTTCCAGAAGTACTTTCCTCCCACACGCAGAATGATTCAGAAAAACAGTGCAACAGAGGCACCTCCAAATCCCATTTCCTCCAGAGTTAGTCAACAAAATGTGTTGAAAAGATGCTTCTTTTTAACCTTCCCGAGGCCCTCCCACTTCAGCTTGCAATGTGCTGTGGGTGACCATTAATTCACACACACATATAGATCCTAAGGAGAAGTCATTTTTGTAGAGTCTAATCCAAAAATGGCATACGAACACATATAAATATACATAGTAATAAAAATGCAAACTGAAACTACAATAGGATCATCTTTATTTATATAATTGCAAAGACTACTTATAATGCCCAGTATTGGGAAGGATGGGAAATTAATGGGCCCTCTCATATAAGACTGCGGAAAGAGTTGAGAGGTTCAGTCCTAGAGGGCTAATAGGTACCAAGTACTAAATAGCCATGTTATTTGACTTATAAATTTTATTTCTAGGAATTTATCCTAAGTAAGTTGTTGAGCAAGTATCTGTGGGTAAAGAATATTTATCACAATGCTGTTTATAGTATTATACAACTACTAAATATCACCACATAGCTCCATATTAACTGGGTGAATATCAGAATAACCAGGAGAGCTTTCCAAAAATACATATTCTTGAACTTCATCCCTAGGGAGTCTGATTCCGTAGAGCTAGCATGTGCCTGGCAATATGAATTTTTTCAAAATTTTCCAGGTAAGTCTGACACAAAGCCAGATTTGAAAGCCACCGACTAGATCAGTATTTGCCAAAATGAACATTCCTGTGATAATTCTAATCTGTTGTGTTCTCAGTCAACCCTGGATACCACCTTCCAGACATCACAACATCAGACTCTGTGGTGCCACCACAAAGTAATATGAGTTGGCCTGTTTCTTTATTTCCACTCTAATACCTCCGTCCCCTATTTTGCAGCTGCCTATCGGAATACAGAGTCCTCGATGTTGCCCTGCCTTCCAAGGTGGTGGCACAGGGTGGTCCTTCCTGCCCCTATATTTATGCTCAGGGGCTCTCCCTAATGAAAAACTCTTCCTTTTCACACTTAGATTCTCAAAGACTAAATCTGGTGCTCATAACTTTTAAGCTATGAAATAATATATTTAAAATATACAGTTTCTCTACCTGTTCCCTTAAAAATATCCAAATAACTTTCAAAATTTGTTTTTGAGTCTAAATGGAAGTGGTCAACACTCCTTGGGTTACAAGTTTGGAAAAGAGTCCTTTTCCAGTCTAAAATATTCCAACCTAAGAGATTACCATAAGAGGTAATAATTTATAGCAGATGGATATAGTAATGTACACTATTGATTTACCTACTTTCCTTGCACCTTCTAAGCAAAAGCAAGCCGGTTATACCTTCTTCCATTTCTTCATAATCAACACAGAGAAACAGAACCCATAACTGAAATAACCACTGTTTAATGGTAAAAATGTAAAGATGTCTTCGAATATGAGTCTGCTAAAAGAATACCTTTCAGATTCCAAGTATGAAAATAGTCCTTTGTCTCCTGAATGAATGGTCTTTTATCCAAAGATAAAAGATCTTTTTATACAACATATTTTTCATATAGGGGTAAAAAACAAGCAAGCAGTAAAGTCAACTGCATCTTTCTGAAGCTCAGTGTGAAAGAAAAAAGGAGAAATTCTAGCCAATTAGATCCAAAGGGTCATAGAGCCCAGCACTTGTTATATGGTGGGGACATATGTTGAAGGTGGATATATGTGGAGTTGTCCTAATAAGCCTGCGGGTCCCCAAGGAAATTAACTCCCTCCAAGTTTGTGACAGGTGTTAAATGGGTTAAAAAGTGTGCATCAGTTAAAATGTTCCATAGAACATACATAGAAATCATAGCAGCAGCAGATGAGGATAAAGTGTCATGGGTCAAGTTCATATCTTATGGCATCTTCTGTTGGACCAACTGGTTATAACCTTGACCCTTTTCAAGAGTAGCCAGTATCTTAAAGTATTTACAGATAAAATGCAATAATATCAGGAATTTGCTTTTAAATGCTACAGAAACTAAAGACTAAAGGTGTGTATGAGGAGGAAAAATGGATAAAATAACTCTTCAGTATATAATTAAACACTGTCCTAGTTTAAGACTTTGTACATACCCAAAGTCAAACTAGTATGTTACAATCAAGTTGCATAACTCAGCGTTGTATTTTGAGATTAGAGGCCTCATTTAGTGGTCAGGTGATCACTAACTTCTCTTAGGGAAATCTCCAGCCCCCAAATGACTGTCCAGGGGAACCCCAGCAAAACACATCCTAGACCTATAGCAGGTTTAGCATTGTCACTTATCCCTGTATTAACTTTGAATTTTTCAGATAATGTCTACTAATGTGTAGATAGCTAGTGATTCATAAAAACTCTATTCTTATTCCCCTTGAATCCATCCAGAGTCTCTCTCAATTCCAATGAATAAGCTACGCACCCACCCCCACCTACTCTAAGAGGAAAATTCAATAACCACAATCTGTTTTCTATCAGCCAAGACACTGATAATGATATTTTCAATTTGAGGACTTATTCCTGTTTTCTACACTTAGTATATTTCCCAGTGTTGCTAACCAACAAGTTGTGAACCCACCTACTGGGGTTTTGGGATCATTAAAGCCAAGTCAGTACTGTTATGAGAATTCCACGAGTTTCATTTTCTAAGTCAGTGGCTATTAAATAGAAAATATGCTAGAACCCAAAGTCCCCAAATTACTATCTTTATTTCCCCTTCACTTTAATTTTAACCAAAGGTCACTCTCATTAAAAAGCCTCTGGGGTCTTTGATAAATGTAAGTTTTATACTCGCTGAGAGCTCCTTGGCCCTTTCCTGTGGCTGCACTCATGCCAGTCATCCAGCTGCTATCAATTAACATTCCATCAATTTCTCTGTCAGTTTGGGTTAGGCTTGACTGAGTCACAGGTACAGTCTACTTGGCAACATTTTGATCTCACAATGTGCTCCCCCTAGTAGAGTTAGAATCTTTAATAGCATTTCATTCAAAAACAAAAACATTTATTGAGCACTTATTATATGAAAAGCACTATAGTCAATAAGTATGCTCTCCTGCCAGTGATGCAGACTCGCCTCGTTCTAATTAGTCATTGCTAAGCTAATTTCCTAAAGATAGTTTGTTGAAAAACTGTTCTGTATTAGACTACAAAACCTTTTTTTTGGTCTTTGCTGAAAAAAATGGCATGAATGATAGAAAGAAAAGAAAAGGAAGGAATAAAAGCAAAGAAAGATAACAAAAATAAAAAAAAATACAGAGAAGAAAGAGACACAAAAGGGAAAAATAAAAGATATCAAGGATAGTGAAAGATAAATAGAATGGCAAGAAAAAAATGGAATGAGAAAGGAAGAAAAAGCCAAGACAGACAAAAGAGAAAAGAGAGTGAGAGATCAAGAATGAAAGCAAGCAAGCAAGGTAGTTCTATATAACTTCAGTGTGCTGAACTAGACCACCAGGAATTTACTCCTGGCACAAAATATACTTAAAATATCACAGATGTATTAAATATATATGTGTGTGTGTGTGTGTGTGTGTGTGTGTGTATACATATATGTAAAAGTCATAAGGTCACAAGTCATTAAATGAGAAGTTGATATGGCAGGAAGTTTAGGAAAATCCTCAGAGACTCAAAATCATAAGGAAGCACAGATTGAGCAAGCACTGAGGACAAAGTCTGCACATCTATCAATCCCTGGAAACCTATGGCAAAAGGGACACAGGAGATAAAGCACAGGGCTCAGACAGGGTAAGTCAGGTCAGAGACTCCCAAGTAAAGTGAAACTCCAGATTTTAGAGAAATTTGCCTAACTCAGATTGCCTCAGGTAGTGGGAAATACAAGTTCTATCCTGAAATCTCTAAATGAAATATGGCTGGGAACTAAAATTCTGTGGGGCACACAAACATAAATACACAAAGCATTTGGAGCATTTTCAGGTTGCAAAGGACTCTAGACAGGTCACAGAAGCAAACACAATTCTTTGAAGAGTGGCACACCTTGATTAAACTCAGGCTTCCATGAATTCCTAAGGATAAAGTTCTAAGGCACTTGACTCTCATTAAAAAACATCACTATACTCATAAAAAAAGAAACACCATGAGTCAAAGGCAAAAGAAACAACCAACTACAGAATTATGCTTACAAAAACTGAGTCTGTGAGAACAATAAAATATTAATATAAAAAACTATTTAATACAGTTAAAGAAAAAAATGGCAATGGGTCACTAACATGGCAAGAGATAAGAGTTTATTAATGATAGCTAGAAATCATTTTTGAAACCACATAAAATGTTTAGAAAGTCAAGTTAGAAATTTGATGACAGGTTAAAGAGCAGATTAGACATAGCTGAAAAGAGATTTGTGCAGTGAATAACAGGACTGACAGAATTAACTAGAATGCACCTCAAGAGATACAGACATAGAAAATACAAAACAGAGGTCGAAAGCCATAGAGTATATGGGAAAACTGAACTACAATGAATCAAAATCGCAGAAGGTAATGGGGAAAGGCAATATAGTATTTTGAAAAGATTATAGTTAAAACTTTTCCAAAATCTATTACATTTATGATCCTTCAGATGCAGGAACCCCAATGAATCACAGGCAGAATACACAACAACTTTCTCATAGATGCATTATTGTGAGAATGTAGAACATCAAGTAAAAAGAGGTGATCTTAAAAGTACTCCCCCATACAAAGAGCAGCCAGAAAGTAAAAAGAACAAATTACTTTTAAATGAACATCAATGAGACCAAAAGCTGATGTTTCTCAATAACAATAAAAACAAGACAATGGAATGTCTCCAAGGACTGGAAGAAAACAACCACCAATGCATAAATATATACCTGGAAAAGTTACCTTTGAATAGTGATGTAAAAAATAAATTTTAAAAAAGAAAATTTTTGGTCAAACTAAAGAATTAACTTCCAACATATGTTTACTAAAAGGACCTTTCTGATTTTTTTTTCTTTTTAATTGGCACATTATAATTATACATAGTTATGGGATACAGTATCAAATCATATGTGTTATATAAATGTATGTGTTATATAATCCTCAAATCAGGGCAGTTAGCATATCCATCACCTTATGCATTTATCATCTTTCTGTGTGGTAAGAACATTTAAAAGTGTGTCTTCTGACTATTTCATAATATACTATAACTTACTGCTTACCATAGCTGAACACTAGAACCTCCTGTATTATTATAACTTTGAACCCATTTACAAACCTTTCTACATCCTCCCCACCTCATTTCCTTCCTTGATTTCTGGTAACCACTGTTCTACTCTCTACTTTTATATTATCAATTTTTCTTTCAGATTCTACATGAGTGATATCACATGGCATTTATCTTTCTTCATCTGGCTTATTTCACTTACAATGTCCACCAGGTTGATTCATGTTGTCACTAATGACAGGATTTCATTCTCTTTTATGACTGAATGGCATTGAGTTGGGGAGATATACCACATTTTCTTTTCCATTCATCCATTTTTGACACTCAGGTCGAGTCCCTATCTTGGCTATTGTAAATAATGCTGCAGTAAACATGGGAGTGCAGATACCTTTTCAACATACTGATTTCATTTTCACTGAATATACTATACCTAGTAGTGAGATTGCTGGATCATATAGTAGCTCTATTTTTCACTTTTTTTGTTGTTATTTTTGTTTTTTGAGACAGAGTCTCACTATGTTGCCCTTGGTATAGTGCCTTGGTGTCACAGCTCACAGCAACCTCCAGCTCTTGGGCTTAGGCGATTCTCCTGCCTCAGCCTCCCAAGGAGCTGGAACTACAGGCACCCGCCACAACGCCTGGCTAATTTTTTGTTGCAGTTTTTGGTGGAGGCCAGGTTCAAATATGGAGCCACAGGCGCCACCTATTTTTCACTTTTTAATAAATTTCCATACTGTTTCCATAATGGCTGCCCTAATTTACAAGCCCACCTATGGTAAGTGTTCCCTTTTTTACACATCCTCACCAACACTTGTTTTCTTGGTTTTGTTTTGTTCTGTTTGAGTCAGGGTCTCACTCTGTCACCCTGGATAAGGGGTGCTGTGGTGTCATCATGGCGCACAGCAACCTCAGACTCTTGGGCGCAAGAGACTCCTGAGTAGCTGGGATTACAGGCACCTGCCATGACGCCTGGCTAATTTTTCTATTTTTAGTAGAAACAGGGTCTTACTCTTGCTCAAGCTGGTCTCCAATTCCTGAGCTAACGTGACAAACTGCCTTGGCCTCCAGAGTGCTGAATTAAAGGTGTGAAGCCACCCTGCCCAGGCTGGCTTGCTTTCTTTTATCTTCCTGGTAATAGCCATTCTAACTAGAGTGTGGTGGTATCTCATTATGGTTTTGATTTGTATTTCCCTGATGATTAGTGATGTTGAGCATTTCTTTATGTACCTATTAGCCATTTATATGTATCCTTTTGAGAAATGTCTATTAAGGCCTTTGTCCTTTCTGGGTTTTTTGTTTTTGTTGTTGTTTGCTTGTTTAGCTGGTTTTAGGGGGCTTTTGTTCCTTTTAGTTGTTGAATTTTTTTTAATTCCTTCTATATATATATTCTAGATATTAACCTCTTGTTGGATGTAATGTTTACAAATATTTTCTTCCATTCTGCAGGTTGTGTCTTCACTCTGTTGACTATTTCCTTTCACTCTGTAGTTTGAAGTAATCTCGTTACTTTATTTTTGCTTTTGTTGCTAGTGATTTTGAGGTCTCATTTTAAAAATTCCTGCCCAGTCCAATGCCATGAAGTGATTCTTGTATGTTTTCTCATAGTAGTTTCAGAGTTTCAGGTTTTACATTTAAGTCTTTCATCTTTTTTTTTACTTAATTTTTGTAGATGGTGAGTAGAGGTCTAGTCTCTCTCTCTCTGTTTTGCACATGGATATCCAGTTTTCTCAGCATTATTTATTGAAGAGACTGTCTTCTCCCTAATGTCCTAATATATGTTCTTGGCATCGTTGTCAAAAATCACTTCATTAAAGGTGCATGAATTTATTTCTGGTCTGTGTGCCTGTTTTTATGCCAGTAACCATGATGTCTTGGTTACTATAGCTTTGTAGTATATGAACACAACTATGTGGAACATGAACACAACCATGAGATGCTGATATATCAAAGTTATTTAACCTTAATGAACTGTTTGTACGGTGCCACCACTGTAAGTAGATGGTGACAAGTTTGTGAACTTAATTGTCAGACCTCATATTTTGAAGTCAGGTAGTATGATGCCTCCAGTTATGTTATTTCAGTCAGCATTACTTTGGCTATTCAGTATCTTTTGCAGTTCCATATGAATTATAAGATCAATTTTTTCTATTTCTATAAAGAGTATCATTGGTATTTTGATAGGGATTGCATTTTGATGTGGATTGCTTTGAGTAGTATGGCCATTCGAACAATATTCTTTTTTTTTTTTTTTTTTTTTGAGACAGAGCCTCAAGCTGTCACCTGGGTAGAGTGCTGTGACAATCACAGCTCACAGCAACCTCCAATTCCTGGGCTCAAGAGATTCTCCTGCCTCCGCCTCCCAAGAAGCTGGGACTACAGGTGCCTGCCACAACACGCAGCTATTTGTTTTTTGGGGGTTTTTTTGTTTTGTTTTGTTTTTTTTTTTTTGGTTGCAGCCATCATTGTTGTTTGGTGGGCCCAGGCTGGATTTGAACCTGCCAGCTCAGGTGTTACGTGGCTGGTGCTTTAGCCCCTAGAGCCACAGGCACCGAGCCTGAACAATAAACAATACTCTTATAATCTATGACCATTGGTTCTCTTTCCATGTATTTGTGCCTTTTCAATTTCTTTCTTCATCAGTATTTTAGAGTTTTCAGTGTAGAGATCTTTCACCCCCTTAAGTATATTCCTAGGTATCTTTTTTTGTAGCTATTGTAGATAGAATTGTTTTCTTTTTGAGGTAGTTCATTATTACATATAGAAACACCACCGAATACTGTATGTTGATTTTGTATACTGCAACTTTACTGAATTCATTTAGTAGTTCTAAAGTTTTTTGGTGGAGTCTGTAGGACTTTCTCTATATAAAACCATGTCATTTGCAAACAGGAACAATTTAGCTTTCTCCTTTCTAATTTGTACGCATTTTATTTCTCTCTCTTGTCTAATTGCTCTGGCTAGGACTTCCACTGCTATGTCAAATAAAAAGGGTAAAAGTGAGCAACCTTGTATTATTATTGATTTTAAATTCCCCATTCAGGATAATGTTAGTTATTATCAAGATAATGTTAGTGGTGGGTTTTTCATACATGAATATGACCTTTAATGTGTTGAGTTTCATGCTATCTATAAATAATTTGTTGAGAGTTTTCATCGCCCAACAGAAGGGATGTTGAATTTTGTCAAATGCTTTTTCTGCGTATATTGAAACGATCATATATTTTTGAGTAACATGTAACATACCATATTTATTTATTTATGTTGAACTATCCTTGCGCTGTGAGATGAATCCCTCTTAATCATGGTGAATGATCTTTTTAATGTGCTGTCATTTTTTTGTTGTTGTTGTTTGTCCATTGTCTTTGTTTTTGACTGGGCTGACTCCTGAACCAACTCCTTGCCTCAGGTGATCCTTTTGCCTTAACCTTCCAGGTAGCTTGGACTATAGGTATACACCACCACACCCAGAACTCTTTTTAATGTGATGTTGGATTCAGTTTGCTAGCATCTTGTTAAAATTTTTTGCATTTAATATTCATCAGGGTTATTTGCCTGTGTTTTCTTTGTTGTTTCCTTGACTGGCTTTAAAATCAGGGTAATGCTTGCCTCCTCTTCAATTTTTTGGAATAGTTTGAAGAAGATTACTATCAGTTCTTCCTTAAATATTTAGTGGAATGCTCCAGGGAAACCATCAGGTTCTGAGATATTCTCTGTTGAAAACCTTTTTATTCTGTCAATCTTTTTACCTGTTTGTTCAGATTTTATATTTCTTCATTATTTAATCATGGTAGGGTGTATGTGTCTAAGAATTTATTCATCTCTTCTATGTTATCAAATTTGTTAGTGTATAGTTATTCATAATATACCAACTCTTAAGAGTTTTTGTGTTTCTATGGTTTGAATTGCAGAGCCTCTTTTTTGAATATCTGGTTTTACTTGAGTCTTCTTTTTTTCTCGGTCTAACTAAAGGTTTGTTGATTTTGTTCATCTTTTTTTAAAAAAAATCCACTCTTTGTTTTCGTGATGTTTTGAAATTTTTTAGACCTTATTTCTGCTCTAAGCTTCATTACTTTCTTTCTTTCAAAAATTACGGTTTTAGTTTGTTCTTGTTTTTCCGGTTCCTTCAGGCACATTGTTCTTTATTAGAAATCTTTCCTTTTTTAATGTAGGCATTTACTGCTATAAACTTCTCTCTCAGAACTGCTTTTGCTGTGTTCCATAGGTTTTGAATGATGTACTTCCATTCTGGTTTGCCTCAATACATTTTTTAATTTCCCTTTTAATTTCTTCATGGACCCATTGTAAAGCATGTTGTTTCATTTCCATGCATTTGTAAAGTTTCTGAAATTTTTCTTGTTATTGATTTCTAGTTTTACCATTGTGGTCAGAAAAGATATTTGATATAATCCCTAGCTTCTCAAATTTGTTGTTAAGCTTTGTTTTATGACCCAATATGTGATCCACTCTGGAGAATGCTCCATGTACAGTTGACAAGAATCTATATTCTTCAGCTGTTGGATGGAATGTTCTGTAAATGTCTATTAGGTCCATTAAGTCAACTGGTGTAGTTTAAGTCTAACTCTTTTTACTGATTTTCTGTACGGATGATCTGTCCATTGCTGAAAGCACTAAAGGAACTTCTAAAATTCGTACATCAGAAAAAAAGAAAATAATTCCAGTAGGAAGATCTGAAGTATAAGAAATACCAATAAAAAATTATAAGCATATGAATAAATCTCTATAAAAAAATAGCTACATAAGACAATATTACAAGATTACTTTTTAAATGCACTGCAATTCCCAACAACAAAAGCATAAAACTAAGGTTGAAAGTAGGATGGAAAAAATATATCAGGCAAATTCATGTACTAAGAAAAAATTCTGGCATAGATAACATTAATTTTAAATGAAAGAGGGAAATATTACTAAAGATAGTAAAAGCCACTAGGTAATTTTTAAAAGTTTTAACAAACTAGGAAGAAATAAGAGTTCCAAATGTACATGAACACAAGATAGGCTAAAAATTGAAATGACTAACAAGAAAAAATTGATAAATTTTTGTTGTGAAAAATTTCACATACCTCTTAAAATAATTGATAGACCAAGTAAGAAATTGTAATGATAGAGAAAATTTGGACACATTTGTCAAGTTTAATCAAAGGATCACATATGGAATATAGATTTCCAAACACCCTAGGGACTTTTGAGAGGCAAAGGGAAGATACTGATAGAAAGTTTAAAACTAAGAAAGACAGAGATAATTAATACATTTTGCTGGGTCTCTATCCTTGCCCTAAATATTAACTAATTAGCAGCAATTCTAAACAAGGCCTAAAGAAGAAACTTCTTCATAGAATCTCAGGGTGGATGGACTTCAGAGTCATCTACTCCAACCCTATGCCTGAAATAAAAGTCTCCCCCAACATTCTCCTAAAGGGTTTAGGAGGTTCTGTTTAAATGGTCCCCAGGATGGGGAACAGCCCCCCTTACCACCTCCTGGCCTTTAGCTGTTTGGCAGGCCTGCAAACTGTCATTCTTTCACAGCAGAAAATCAGCTGTCCCTCTGAGATAACTGGCTGTTATCCTGGAGTCTGTGGACAATATCACAGAATGAGTTTTGCAATGATGTAAAAAATTCTACCTGGAACCCACATTACATCTCTGTAACAGAGATTGGGAAGAACAGTTGTATAACAATGAAAGGCGTTTATATGGTATTTCAGGATAATGTGGTCAAGCTTTATAAACCCCACTCAGAGGTTCTTGAAACCTGGTGATAGAAAAATTAAGAAAGAAGTGTGGACTGGTAGAATATATACACATCTCCCATTAAGAGTTTTAAAGGTCTTAATGAAAGACACATATGAGAAATGGTAAAATCCTACCCCATCCTTTCTTGCCCCTGATTCTTGTCCCCCAAGGCAATGTTGTCTTGTACTCCAGGGAAACTTTCAATTTCTATAGCAGATTTCTAGTGCTCACCTCCAAATTTCTAAACAACATTTTGATTTTATTTTTCTTATTTAATTTTAGTTTTAGATTTTTATCTACTCATTTCCAGCTATGGGATATAAGGATTCCCTGCTTCCTACCACATAGACATACTTTTCCTGTCTGATATCTTAATATAGCATTATTAGTCTTTTTGCTTTAAGGAGTATAGAGTGTTTACATTGCTATGATAAAATAATATAATACCTCTTTCCATGTATGATTTTTTTTTTTTTTTTTTGAGAAAATACTGCCTTTCTTTCAACTTTATTTTTTTAGAGAAAAATTTTTGCTTTGCTACCCAGGCTGGCAGTGGTGCGATCATAGCTCAAGGCAACTTCAAACTCCTGGGCTCATATGATCCTCCTGCCTTAGCCTCCGGAGTAGTTGGGACTACAGGTGCCCTCCACCATGCCTGGATGATTTTTTTCATGTCCTATAGAGATGGGGTTTTGTTATTTTGCCTAGATTGATCTCAAACTATTGGGCTCAAGGGGTCATCTCACCTTGGCCTCCCAAAGTTCTGGAATTATAGGTATGAGCCACTGTGCCTGATCTCAACTTTTTTTAAATATACCTCTCATCATTTTATCCAGTTTTCCAACAGAATCAAAAATGTTTTCTCAAGTTTAAACACATCATTTATCCTATACAGTTAGCTTTCTTCAAGAGATATCCATGGGAGAGAGTTCTTCAAGAACTGTGGATATCTCTGGCCTTTTCTGTGACTCTGGACTAGTTGAAATCTATGACAGCTGTACCATTGGAACTTCCCTTTACCACCATTCTGGGAATTTCTTTTTTGTTTTACCCTGGGAATTCCCTTCCTTTTCCATTATGTTGCATTCTATCCTTGTTTCCTGGATCCTGTGTCTTCTACTTTCTTTGTTTGCCAACTTGTTTTTGTAAAGCATATCCCAATAGGGTTTCCTAAAAAAGAATAAATTTTTAGACATTCATTTAATTGATAGGCTCAGTACTGAATTGAAATTTTTTTCCACCATAGTTTTAAAAGCACTGTATTATTACTTTCTGATTTTATTTGTTGCAACTGAGAAGTCTGATCTCTTTCTAATTCTTGATTCTTCTTCTATGACCTTGTTATGTGAGTATTTATGTGAAAAGTTGACAACAAAGTACATGTCAAGTAATAAGTTAACTTATTCCTATCTTTTCATTCATGTCAAATAATATAATTTCTCCATATAATTTAGCCACTAAAATCATATTTTAGAAAAAAACATTTTTTTTTTTTTTTGCAGTTTTTGGTCGGGGCTGGGTTTGAACCCACCACCTCTGGCATATGGGGCCAGTGCTCTACTCCTTTGAGCCACAGGTGCCTCCCAGAAAAATATTTAATGTTATAATAAAATCACCATATTAAAAGAGGTAATATATTCATGTGTTAAAGTACTAAAAGGTAAGGGCAGTGCCTATGGCTCAAAGGAGTAGGGCGCCGGCCTCATATACCAGAGGTGGCAGGTTCAAACCTGGCCCTGGCCAAAAACTGCAAAAAAAAAAAAAAATACTAAAAGGTAATTCACCGAAATACTAAAAGTGACTAGATAATAAAATGTGGATAGTTTCTTCCTTTTAGTAACTTTTGTATTAAAAACATTTCTGGAACCTATGTTTGTTTATTTTTGCAGTTGGGTTTTAAAAACATGTCCTAATGCCATGTTAAAGTCCTACAAAACCCAGTGATAAATATCAACATTACTCTAACAAAAAAAAGGAGAAGATTCATATAAATCTTTATAAATGTAAAGATCTCATATTGACAGCAATTCATTATAAACATTTTCTAACATTTGGCAAAGTTAAAAGAAAGTCAGTGAAGAACTATATATCTATCATACCAATAATATTTTTATTGTACTTGGTTTATATCTATCATCTATCCATCCCTCTATCTGCATCAATCCCTCTTTTATATAGCATTTCAAAGTAAATAGGAGACATCAGTACACTTTTCTCTAAATGTCTCAGGATGCTTATTATAATAAGAGTTCAATATTATCTATAGTACTTTTTAAGACATAATCTATATACAGTAAAATGTACAAATATGAAGGACACGTTAAGTTTGGAAAAGGGCATACATCTGTGTAGCCCAAAGTGCTGTTGAGATAGACTATTACTATATCACGTCATGTAAAATGTAGAACCTTTGCAACCATATAGGTCCACTTCTCAGCAGCCCTGTTCTTTATGCTATAACATAACATCTGTATACACTATAACACAATGTTATAATTTTTGCTTAAAATTGTTATGTATATCTTTAAAAAACTAAGAGAAATTTTCTATCTACCAGCTCTGATTCCTGCCTGCTCTCCTCCCTCCCTCCCTTCCTTCTTTCCTTGCTTCCTTCCATTTCTTCCTCCTGAACAGCCAAATTTCAATTTGTCTTATCTCTCTTTATCTTGATGAACTTATTTTACCAGTTCTTACAGTGCATTTCTTCTGATAAGTTCTTTGAATTCCCTTAGTTTTCTTTTATCCAAAAATATCTTTATTTTCCTGTCTTTCTTGGAAGAATATTTTTTGGGTGTAGAATTTGGGGCTGACAAGTTTTGGCATTGTCATTGTTTTTTGTCATAGCTCTTTAAAGACATTGGTTAGTTGTCTTCTGGTCTCACTGTTGCTGATGAGACTTCAGTGGTCATTTAAATCATTGTTCCCTTATATGTAGTTTGTTGTTTTTCTCCAGTTCCTTTCAGGATTTTCTCTTTACCTTTGATTTTCAGCAGCTTGACTGTGCTGTCTTGGGGTTTGTGGAGCTTTGGTAAACTGAAAATTTATAACTTACCCAAAAGTTGGGGAAATTTTGTTCATTTCCTAAAATAGTTTCTTTTTCCTGATTCCCTTTTTCTCTCCTCTGGGCCTCTTATTATGCATATGTTAAACCTTTTGATATTGTGCTACAAATCCCTAAGGCTCTATTTTTTTCTTGTTAAAGTTTTTCTGATCATTGTACTGCATATTAGATGATTCTGTTGATCTATTTTCAAGTTCAGTGGCCCTTTTCTTTGTTGTCTCCTTCTGTTGTTAAGCACATCAAGTTAATTTTATATTACAGATAATTTAATTTTTATTTCCAGAATTTCTTTTTTTTTAATTGTTAAATCATAGCTGTGTACATTAGTGCAATCAAGGGGTACAATGTGCTGATTTCATATACAATCTGAAATATTCTCATCAAACAGTTCAACGTAGCCTTCATGGCATTTTTTTAGTTATTGTATGTAGACATTTGTATTCTGTATTTAGTAAGTTTCGCCTGTACCCATTCTAAGATGCACTGTAGGTGTGGCCCCACCAATTACTCTCCCTCCACTCTAACCTTCCCCCTCCCTTCCCCTCCCTTGGCCCTTTCCCCATATTCTTGTGCTATAGTTGGGTTATAACCTTCATGTGAAAGCTATAAATTAACTTCATAGTAGGGCTGAGTACATTGGATACTTTTTATTCCATTTCTGAGATACTTTGCTAAGAAGAATAAATTCCAGCTCCATCCATGTAAACATGAAAGAGGTCTTTCTTTAAGGCTGCATAATATTCCACGGTATACATGTACCACAATTTGCTAGACCATTCGTGGGTTGATGAGCACTTGGGCTTCTTCCATGACTTAGCAATTATGAATTGGGCTGCAATAAACATTCTGGTACAGATGTCTTTGTTATATTGTGATTTTTGGTCTTCTGGGTATATACATAGTAAAAGAATTATAGGATCAAATGGCAGGTCTATTTTTAGATCTCTAAGTATTCTCCAAACATCCTTCCAAAAGGAACATATTAGTG
>CAUYPK010011421.1:0-14825 GCA_963574355.1 Loris lydekkerianus | reverse complement strand
CAATTATTGTAATTGTTTTGGGTATATATTTTTATTTTTGAAATTTACCAGTGGCTGCTGCATTTTCCACCTCGGCTTATACTCGAGTCACTAAGTTTTTCCAGTTTTTAGGGTGAAATTAAGGGGGTCGGCTTATACTCGAGTATGTGCAGTAAGTCATTTTTATAAAGAATTCAAGTTAAATTTAAGTTACAGTAAACATCTGAGCCGAAGTGGACATTATTTAAGAAATGATTCCCCATTCATCAGCTATGGAATATCAGCCTCAAAGATAATATAGCACAGTAGGGGACCTGTACTCAGAAATAAGGGCACTAAATAATGATAAGCTTCAGAAATTAACTTCACAGAAATGATGCCAACCTCAGACATCTAGGTTACGAAAATTATGTAAAATATAGAACACATTTCAAATGAACATGACTTCTCAATAAACCAGGCAAGCACAAGTCAGTGGCACACAAATGAAGTCTACCTGTGTGTGGATATTAAAGATTAACTGAATGTTTAGCAACATAGCATTCAGGACAATGGGAGCTTTCCAAAAGCATGGCTTAGCTTGTCCAAATTTATTTCAAAAGATAACTAGATCTAAACACATGCAATCGCTAAATTATTTATGTACAGATTCCACTCAGAACACTTACATTACTGACCAACAAGATTAACTGGTACTAAGCACAAGTATTTTGCTGAAATTTGTGTTTTAAGTTTTTCCCATTGCACTCCTAAGAGTAAACCTGAAACCCTTATTTCTGGAGTCTCACTTTACATGACATTCCACATATCACTCAATTAGTCATGCCAATAATGAAAAAGAATGGCACTTGCCATCTGACAAGTGAAGCAGAAGGCTCAGTGAGCCCCAATCATTTTCATATACCAGACCACCCATTCACACAAACTGAGCACTACATAAGTGCTTCATAAACACAGTTCACAGTGAGGAATGAGACAAAGTCCCTGCCTCATTTTGCCTACAGTCTTGCAGGTAAGTCAGCAATCAGGAACATAAACAAATAAGCATATATTACTTCAGGTAACAACTGGTAATGCAATGAAGAAAAACAAGGATGGGACAAAAAATATAAAGTATATGCATTTTGGGTAGGGTGGTTTCAGGTGGCCTTTCAGAGATAACCATTGAGCTATGAACTTTACCAGATCACATGAGAGTCTCATAATGCATGTACACAAGAACTGGGACAGAAAAAATTGTCTTTGAACCTAAAAGTCTGACAGTATCCACTATGCTTTCCATATAATTGGAACATTTTATAGCATCTGGTTTTGAGTAGCTTTTATTATTTTCTCTACTTGAAAAACTTCAAGTCTTCAAATTTAAAATACTAGTTTTAAGAGTTTATCCTCCAGGCCAGGTCCCATGGCTCACGCCTGTAATCCCAGCACTCTAGAAGGCTGAGACAGGTGGATCACTCGAGCTCAGGAGTTTGAGACCAGCATAACCAAGAGTGAGACCCCATCTCTACTAAAAATGGGAAAATTAGCTGGGTGTGGTGGTGGGTGCCTTTAAAAGTCCCAGCTACTAGGGGGGGCTAAGGCAAGAGGATCAATTGAGCCCGAGTATGAGGTTCCTGTGAGCTATTACACCATGGCAGTCTACCCAGGGTGACAAAGTGAGACTTTGTCTTAAAAAAAAAAAAAAAAAAAAAAAAAAGTTAATCCTCTAATAATTCCAGGGGAAAATAAACCTTTATAACCTTAAATTAGCTTTCAAAGACTTAACAGTAGACAATTGCACATGGACAGTGTTTATTTCTCTCAGAAAGCATTCTTATAAAACATCTCTATGAGTAAGAATGGGCTGTTCAGTCAGAATGCTTCAGTTAGAAGTTAGGCTGCTGCTCCTCTTATTTGCTGTCTTTGAACAAATTATTTAACCTGTCTTCCTACTTTCTACTACCTATCTCATAAGGTCACTGAGAGATCAAATATGGTACTGCACATGAAGTATTTACAGAGTCCGACAGGAAAGCAGCATTTTGCTGTTAGCTAGCACTTATGTAGCAACTACTAAAATAAGTTAATTCCTTAATGAGCCTCAGGCAGGTCAAACTAGATAAGATCAAGCACTAGCAGTAAGTGGTACTAAATAGGAAAACCAAATTCAAACCCAAGTTCTTCAGACTCCTTAGCACCCTCCAATCTTTCCACTACACCACACGATGTTATGTGGCTATTAAAGCACTGGGCAATAAAGAACTTGCATAAAACCTCATGGTTAATAAGGTCAAAGACCTGTAGGTCTCCTAATGACTGACCTCCAGCTTATTACACCAGACCAGACTGTTTCCTTGGCAACTCAAATGACTCATGTATAAGAATAATAATTGTCCTACATTTTCCACTGAGAATGTAGTAAACATCAAGCCTGTTTTTAGACAATGTACTTAATGAAACTCACCATAAACTCTGATAACTGCAGACATTACTCAAAGATGTCTGGGTAAATGACATTCTCCTCGAGCATGGTAGGCTGCTACAATCCTACGGTCACTGTGAAATCTGTGCAAAGTGAAAGCTGTCTTTTTTTTTTTTTTTTTAATGACAGAGTCTCACTCTTGGCCTGGGTAGAGTGCTGTAGCATCATAGCTCACAGCAACCTCATACTCCTGGGCTTAAGCAGTCCTCTTGCCTCAGCCCCCCAACTAGCTGGGACCACAAGTAGTTTTTCTATTTTTAAGAGAGATGGGGTATCACTCTTGCTCAGGCTGGTCTTGAACTCCAGAGCTCAGGCAATCCACCTGCTGTGGCCTCCCAGAGTGCTAGGATTACAGGCAAGAGCCACTGTGCCAGGCCCAAAGTAAAAACTGTCTTAAAGGACTTGTCACCAGATTAGCTGTCATCCCCTCATTTGTAAAAATATAAGGGCTAGTATTTATAGAAAGTTAAATGCTTCTGGCTAATAGTGTACTCTCCTACCTGCTTATTTTCATAAACCCATTAAATGAGAATAAAGTCCAAAAGTGTTATTTCCATGAAAACAAAGTTAAGTATTTTGGAAGGCATTGATGAAAAATTGGAAAAAGCTAGAAAAGATCCTATATTGGGAGTATGTCCTAGTGCCTACATTTTCATTCCACTTTAAAGAAAATGATACTAGCGGGCGGTGCCTGTGGCTCAGTGGGTAGGGCACTAGCCCCATATACCAAAGGTGGCGAGTTCAAACCCAGCCCTGGCCAAACTGCAACAAAAAAATAGCTGAGCGTTGTAGTGGGCACCTGTGGTCCCAGCTACTCGGTCCCAGAATCACCTAAGCCCAGGAGTTGGAGGTTGCTGTGAGCTGTGTGACGCCACAGCACCCTACCGAGGGTGATAAAGTGAGACTCTGTCTCTACAAAAAAAAAAAAAAAAAAGAAAGAAAGAATGATACTAGAAATCATTTTTTAGGGTACGATTTACAAAAAGATCAAGATACCCTTTACTCTAAGAGATTGGTCCAATTAAAAAGATAGGAAAATAAAGGTAAAATTAAATGTTTTAAGGGAAAACATTTATTTTGTTGTTGTTCGGTTGGTTTTCTATTATTTTGAGACGGAGTCTCACTCTGTCTCCCTTGGGTAGAAGGCCATGGCAACATCATATAACTCACAGCAACCTCAAACTCCTGTGCTCAAGTGATCCTCCTGCCTCAGCCTCCGTAGCTGGAACTACAGGTGCCCACTACAATACCTGGCTAATTTTTCTATTTTTAGTAGAGCCAGGGTCTCTCTCTTGCTCAGGCTGGTCTCAAACTCCTAAGCTCAAAATATCTACCCACTTCGGCCTCCTAGAGTACTAGGATTACAAGCGTGAGCCACCGTGCTTGGCCAAGTGAAAACATTTGATGTACGTATGTATTTTGAGTCCTTGCTTTAACCACCTTTTTAAATTAATTAACCAATGGTCTTAATCACGTGGGGCTGCAGGCCTATAATCTTAATTCTCTGGGAGGAGGCAGGTAGATTGCTTGAGCTCAGGAGTTGGAGACCTGCCTGAGCAAGAGTGAGACCCAGTCTCTAAAAATAGCTGGGCATTGTGATGGGCGCCTATAGTCCCAGCTACTTGGGAGGTTGAGGGAAGAGAATCACGTGAGCCCAAGAGTTTGAGGTTGCTATTGAGCTGTGACATCAGGGCAGGCTACCAGCGGCAGCATAAAAAAATTACATGGGGCAGATAAGGCATTCTCACCACATTCTAACACCACTCCCTCCACCAAGGGGCTCCTAATTGCTCCCTGCCAAGTTCTTTTGCTCTGATAGTTCCTAAAAGAGACAAGGAGTATGCATCCAAGAATGAGATATCCACCAAAGGGAGGATTGCAGGATAAAGATTTAATTCATTTGGGCAGTGCCTGTGGCTCAGTGGGTAGAGCACTAGCCCCAAATACTGAGGGTGGCAGGTTCAAACCCAGCTCTGACCAAACTGCAACAAAAAAATAGGCATTGTGACGGGTGCCTGTGGTCCCAGATACTCAAGAGGCTAAGGCAAGAGAATTGCCTAAGCCCAGGAGTTGGAGGTTGCTGTGAGCTGTAACGCCACAGCACTCTACCAAGGGCAATAAAGTGAGACTGTCTCTAAAAAAAAAAAAAAAAAACAACCAATTTTAATTCATTCGTTCAACTACTACTATCATGCAACTGCTATACACCAAAACACTGCCCTACACCTACAGTCTCCAACGTTTAAAGACAATTTTTCCATTTTTCTGCGGCTGATGGAGGGTTGGGGGAGGGTGTGCATGGGGAATGATTTAAGTCTGCAAGCAATTTATTATGGTCTATATTTGTAACCACTCCCCAGCATTCGCATCACCACCTCAGATCACCAAGGCACTAGATTCTCATAAGGAGCACACATCCTAGATCCCAAACATTCACAGTTTACACTAGGGTTTGTGCTCCTTTGAGAATCTAATTCCTCCGCTGATGTAACAGGAGACAGCACTAAGGCCCAGAGAGATTGTAAATAGGGATGAAGCTTCAATGGTTTGCCACTGCTCACCTTCTGCTATGCAGCCCTATCTTCCTAACAGGCCATGGCCCAGGGGTTGGAGACTCCAACCCTAAAAAGTATCCATCAATAAACAAAACTGACAAGAAAGTCCTGCCCTCACATAGGTTATGTTATAGTGTGTGTCTGGGGGAAGGGGAAAGACAATAAACGCACTCAACATGGAAATTATATAGTATGAGAGAAGGTGACAAGTGCCATGGATTTGGAGAAGGGTACATGGAGCAGAGTGGTGGGGGGGAGGAGGGTGCATATCGCTCTTGGCCTTTTGGCTAAGATGGAGTGTAGAAGTAGGCGAGAGTAGTTTTAAAATAGGCACTTGAGAAAGTGACCTTTAAGGAGCAAAGACTTGAAGGAGAGAAGGGAATAAGCCACGCAAATATCACTTTTAATCCAAGAAGGGGCAACAGCCAGTGTAGTAGTCCTAAGATGGCCAGTGAAAGTGGAAAGAAATACGCTGGAAAAGGAACAGCAGCTGACCTTAGAGGTAAGGGGGAGAAGGAAGAGTGAAAAGCGGTCAGATTCTACAAGGCCTCATACGCTTAAGAACTTTTATTCTGCCTACAGGAAATGATTGCAGCACTTTGAACAGACAAGTGATGAGGTCTGGTTGCTGTGCTAAAAGACCACAGGGATCTAGTGTAGAAGCAGGGAGACCAGTTAGGAGGCTAACTGCAGAAATCCAGATAAGAGAGAAAGGGTTGGACCAGGCTGATAAAAGCAGAGGAAGTAGTAAAAAGTGATTGGATTCTGGATATATTTTCAAAATACAGTAGAGCACAGAATATCAAGTATGAAAAAGGTAAATTAGAAATGACCTCAACATTTTTTGCCTGAAAGGTGGATGGAGATGCCACCAGAAAAGATGGGCTAGGCTGTGCTTTAGGTAGGTTTAAAAAGGAATATGGAAGTTTAGTTTGAATTGACCACTACACAGCCAAGTAGATAGGCCCAGCGGGTTGTCGGGAGTGCAAGAAGTCAGTCCAGACTCATATAAATATGACAGCCATCAGCATATGGGTATTTAAAGCCATGACACTGGCTGAGATCACCAGAGGAATATAAAAAGAAAAGTGAGCCAAAGACTAAGCATGTCAATTTTAAGAGGACAACTGATAAATACTGAGTAAGTGAAGCAATTAGTGATGAGATTGCCAGAAGAATATAAAAAGAAAACTGAACCAAAGAATAACCACATCAACTTTAAGAGTACAAGATGACTAATTAAGATGGAATGAGCAAAGCAATTATTCAAGAGAGAAAAGCAAATGGTCCTGGAAGTAAAAACTACTAAGTTACATTTAGTGTACAAATCATTTTGCTGAAACCAGATGTTAAAAGTTCTTAGCCTGTAGTAGCAAAGATAATATGCAAGATAGTAAGTAACTTTTTTAAAGAGTTGAGCATTTATTTCCTAGGAATATTATATTTCCTATTGGAGTCTCTATTAAACCTTTCTTAGTATTAAAAATATTAATATATTGCCTATTTTCTTTTTACATAAAACCATTTAAAAGCCTATGCCATTTTTTCAGAGGAAAATAGCCTCAATAGTTTCACCACTCTCAAAGACCACAAATACATTTAAGCACAATAGCCTGGCATACAGTTAGAAAGTGTGATTTCTTTTCTTTTTCTAGATCTCAAGTATATAGAAGGTTAAGGTAATCAAACTCCTTAGTTCATGACACTTAAGGTTTGTCCCCTTACTCTTTCATTTCCAATGTATAGGAAAAAAATAGCTTATATTCATATTTAAACCAATTTTCCCAGTGATCTGCATATAAATTCATTTTTCTCATGGAGACACTCAAAGTCATGTCCACAAGAACTGAAAGAGGAAGCAATGAAATGCATTATTTGCATATGAGTGATCATCAATTATCACTTCTAGACTTCACTTATTTCTACCCTCTATACTTGGATTTACCTTCAAAGTATCTATTAATAAAAACGCAGAGCAAAACAGTTCATAAGTTAAAAGTTCCTCTAATACTGATGTATGATTTATCTGCTTTACATATGCTCTTCTAGTACATATTAAGTCAGATACCCAAGAAACCCAAAACCTTTCTCAAACCGTTAAGTTTATTAACTTCAGGTTTTTAGAAAATACTAGAGATCTTTTAGATCAAAATTGTGTTGGCTATAAAAAATAAACATACAATTAAAAATACATCTTCCATATATCTCAAGTAAAATTCAAGTTAAGAATTTACTGAATGACAATCTTAACATCCATTCTTTCAAAGCCTCAGAAGTCTTCACTTTTTAGGCCCTTTAGAAAAGTCATACTGACTGATACTTAAAATACAATTACTAAAACGATCTCCCTTCCAAAAACAGATTAAAATTTACAAACTAAAGGTGGCCTGAGATGAAAAATTATTAGGGAAAAACCAACAAAAGAGACTGATATGAAAGGATATAAATACCTAAATTGGAAACAAAATCATAAACTAATGGCTCTTCATACTACTGACCCTGAATCATCAAGTGTTAAATCTTGATAACCTTTATAATTTTTAAATGTTTAATACATTTAAGAAAATTCTTCAACAGATCTTATCACATTTTAAGTTTCAGTGTTAGTCTCATAAGGTAAATTAGACCATCTTATTCTCTAAATTCATCTGGTTGGATACTGTTATGTCTGCAGAAGGCTATAAAATGAGAAGATAACATTTCTAACTAAATGTTGAGTGGGAGGGGAATTAATTTAGAACCTACCAACAATATACCCAGCTGTTTCGTGTTAGATCCTCCAATCAAAGAGAAGGGGAAAAGAGCCTTGTTTGCCAGGCCCAACACACCCAACAGAAAAGTCTAATGCCATTTACGTCTACCCAAAATATAGATCAACTCAAGAGTATTCCTGTGTTGTCCTAGGAAGATTATCCCAAATCTCATCCGCAGCTTCTTTTGGCCAAACTGGAGATACTGCTGCCTTTCGCCTGCGATGTGAGGCTGGAGACTAAGCGCACTTAATACAGCCAAATTCAAACTCCAAGACAACTCCCACACAATTCCGATCTTTAGCTGGCTATAGGTATTTTAATTTCTCACAGCTTTCCACAAAGCATCTCCAGAAAAAAAAAAAAACTACAACTTTGAACACGTAACTTCAACCGCAGCTTCTTGAGCCGACCTCACTCACATGGCTGCTAAGGCCCCACGAGGCCAAGTGAGACCCGCCGTCCTCCCGAGAGGCGGCCGCCACCGAGCGGCCCACGTCCCCGACCACAGGGGCGCCGCCGGACCGCGCTCACCCCGGGGGCTCGCCGCCCCGCCGCTCCTCCGACCGCCACCCTGGTTTCCCGACGAGGTCCCCAAGGCCAAAATTCCCATTGTTGGACCTCGACGCGGAGAAGAGAGCTCGCTACGAAGACACACCCCTCAAAGAGCAAGGACAACTTCGCCCTCCTAGAGGGCGGCCCGCAGATTTGTCTTAAAGTCCACTACACGCTGGCCTTCTGTCCCCAACCGCCCCCCCCCCACCAGGACGGGGGACGCGGCGGGCGGCGGGCGGCGGGCGGCGGGGCGGGGAGGGGCCCGGGGTGTCGGGCGGGGCAGAGCCCGCCCGGAGGGGCCGGGACCGGAACCCGGCACGGCGCAAGCGTGGCGCGGCCGGGGACGCGCTCCCTCCGCGCACCGGCCGAGCGGAGGTAATCCGCCTTCCCTGTTCTGCCCGCAGGCCTGGCTAAAAATAGGCTCTGCGGTCACCCCAGAACCCGCTTGGCCGACCTCGCCGCCCGGAGACATCCCCGAGGGTCCTCGCCTAGACGAGCTGGGATAAGACCTGGGTGCCAGGCAAGGCCGAAACGGCGTCCCGGCCTGAGGGGCAGCCGGGAGGCGGCGACCGGACGCCCGAGGCCTACCCGGCGGGCGGCGACGGACAGCATCCGGGCCCGCGGCCGCGCCCCCCCACCCGGCGCGGACCCCCGCCCGCCTGGACACCGCGGTCGGCGCCACCACCCTCCCCGCAGGTCCCGCGGCCGGCGCCCGGGCCCGTGCGCGGCCTGCCTGCCCTCACCCTGCGCGGCTGGGAAAGGAGACCGGGAAGACGCGGCGGCGGCGCCGGCACGACAGCCCGGGCCGCCCGCTCCGAGGCGCCGCCGCAGTAGCTCAGGTGCCGTCGCACCACCCGGCCGGAAACGGGGGGGTGGGGCAGAGCCCGAAGACGGCCCCTTAAAGGCACAGGCTCCCGGAGTCGGCCTCTTAAAGGCACAGGCATCTGGAGTTGGCCTCTTAAAAGCACAGGCGCCCTGGAGTCGGCCGCCTTGGGGTTCTAGGGCTTTCACCGAGACTGAGTCCACTTCCCTGTGAGGCCTCGCTCGCCCATGGAGGCAGCCTCTCCGCCTTCCCGCCGTCCCCGCGCCAGGCCTGCTCCTCCACCTGTGCCGCCGTGGGTCTCTGAAAAGCTCCTGGAAGCGAGAGCCTTCTACTCCCTCCTTGCAGAATGTCTCTGAAGTCTCCTTGTAACAGCCCTAGCTGCTACACACGCAGAAGGAAGCTAGAAACGACCCATGTTGATGTGTGTGCAAGTGTGAGGAGACCGTCGCAGGCGGCCACCCCGGCCAGGGAGCCCCCGGAGACCGGCCGGCCGCCCCTCTGCTGGTAGAGGGCTTTGCGGTTGTGTGAATGATAATGCTTTGTCGCTTTTCCATCTCTCACTGATTGCCTGGCGCTGCCTAGGGCACATACACAACCCTCCAAGCGCTCTGCAAATGTTAGAAGAGTTCAGAAATTCCAAAGTTTCTTGTATGAGAGCAGAGATGCGTGAAATTAGACCTCGCCACCATCTGCCCCTGTATCCTGACCAAGTGGGAACAGGAGCAGTCTCTAAAGGAGTGGATGGCAGAACAGCTTCCACACAGAATTCCCGTAATATGGGCTGATTAGAAGTATCCTATACTGTACGTTTACATTGTAAATATTTTGTCTGAGCTTTCTAGAGCACCTTCAAAGTTCAGGTGAAAAGTGAACATTATGTAGAGAACTCGTCTTCGTCACTGCGTTCTCCAAAGATGCATTCTGTCTTAATTTAACTCCAGAGGCTTCCTCAGAAGCTCCAGTGCCCTCAAAGCAATCTCTGAAGCACTGGCTCTCTTCTGAGCATGTTCCAGAACATCCAGCTTTGCTGAAAAGGAAAGCCATTGGTCTCTTAATACAAAAGGGTCTCTTAATACAAAATATATTTATGGTTTCTGTAATGGCGTTGAAAAGGCCTCTTGATTACTTTACGAACAGCCTTGTAAATTCCAGAGGTTAGTACTAAAGCAGGTTTTAGGTTAGAATAAAATTTTCTGTCACTTTACTGATTTTAATAAAACCACAGTCATTTTAGGGACAGTGATATTTAAGTACACTTGTAAATGGGACAGTATGTGGCATTTAGCTACATGTTTTCTGTAAATATACTACTGCTTGCAGTCAAGGATCACTTCTAGGTGGCATAGTTTGAAACAAAGAAGCACAAATGTATCCGCTAGTTCCCCTTTTCTGAGCTTTTGAAAGGGAAGTGCTGTGATGCTTTATTCTTTATAATGTTTCTATTTATTCACACCATCACAAAAAGATTTACTAGAAATGTTATGAATGGCAAGCCCAAATGGCATTAAGATCAACCTCTAAGTTTTGAAGTATTATAATACAATTAACTATAACTAATATATATAATTAAACTAAGACATAATTAACTTTGGTTCTGCTTACTATAGTGCCACTGAAACCAACCAACTTGTTAAAAAGGACTAGCGTGCCAGCATTCAAGGTACCTCTAGTTGCAACAACTAAAAAATTAGATTTTATTGAAAACTATGAACTGTGCTGTAACCTAAAGAGGACCCTTCTCTCTCTCTCTCTCTTTTTTTTTGTAGATACAGTCTCACTTTATTGCTCTTGGTAGAGTGCTCCTCTTTGGGTGTCCTCTCATAAAATCTTCATGGCTCTCTTTAATGGTGGACGCTACACTTTCACTAGTAAGACCCATGAATAATGTTCAGGGTAATAGAAGATCACTTTGTAGTTCTTTAGTCTTCACTTGGTAAGTTTTCTTTGCTTGGTAGATTGGATCAATTTTGGTTGATGAGAATTAACTCTTCAATAAGGCTTAAATAATTTGGTCAACATGCAGGCTGTCATTATATAAGGTCTGACAATTAAGTTTGCAAACTTGCTTTTGTGCACTTAGTTTGGCAGCACTGCATTAAACAACTCGGTAAGGTTTCATAATCTTCGTGTATCACTGTCTCAGCGCTGTATTCATGTGTTGATGTGCGGCCTTGTGTTCCTGAATGGCATTCATTATTGTTACATATTTTTGTGTACTATACAATGACAGCTCTCATGGCCATTCCAGAAGAAGAGTTCCAAAATTGCTTTGAAGGGTGGACTAGGCGCTGGCATCAGTGTACAACTTCCCAAGGGGAGCACTTCAGAGTGACCATAGTGATATTCAACAATGAAATATGTAGCACTTTTTCTAGGACAAACTTAATTGTCAGACCAAAAAAACAAACAAACAAAAAACAACAACAACAAAAAATACCTCTCTTTTATCACCACTGCCCACACAAACATCACCCAGGTGAGCCATGTTACAGGGATGAGGAATCAGACAAGAGAATGTGGATATTTCAACATAAACCATCATCACTGGTCCCCGATAACCCTTAAGAACATGAGTAGGTAAGAGCAGATCAGTAGCAGCAAATCAAGTCAATATGTATAGTATTTGCTGCTGCACAGCATCTTATGAGGTGTTTGAATACAAAAGTACACTTGAAAAAATGTGTCCTGCAGAATGGTCTCACTTCTTACGCCACACTTCAGTTTACTGACTCCTATTCAGCTCCTACATGATTGCTCTTAGGTTCCAGCCAGTCTACCCTGTTTTTCCTCCCAGAAGTGCAACCCTGTAATTGACCTTTGTGGGTTTTGTTCCATTTATTTTTTATCATGTCTCCAATTTTCCAATTTGTTTTTATCCAGGTCAATAATTTTTTTTTTTTTTTTGGGGGGGGGACAGAGCCTCAAGCTGTCACCCTCGGTAGAGTGCTGTGGCATCACAGCTCACAGCAACCTCCAACTCCTGGGCTCAAGTGAGTTACCTGCCTCTGCCTCCCAAGTAGCTGGGACTAAGGCGCCCACCACAACACCTGGCTATTTTTTTGGCTGCAGCCATCGTTGTTTGGCAGGTCCCGGGCTGGATTCAAACCTTTCAGCTGAGGTGTATGTGGCTGGCACCTTAGCTGTTCGAGCCACAACCTCCAAGTCAGGTCAATAATTTTTTAAAAGCTACCTTTTGTTACTTCCATATGTTGTTTTAGAAATTTTATACTTAGAAGAAAAAGTAAATAGATGCCATGCCTCATAAAAAGCTATTATTTCTTGAAAACTAAAGAATAATTTCTCTGGATGTGAAGTCTCATGGCACAAAGCTGTGTATGTCAGCCCTCTTGGCCTCCTTGGGAACCTCACCCCATCAGCAATACCCTTTCTATCTTTATTTTCAACCTTTCCCTCTCTGTTTGCCATTGGAGAATTCAGGACTCTCTTCACTTAAATGGAAAAAAAAAATTTCTTCAAACTTCAGACTATCCCAGCTACTTCATCCCCTACAAAGCCAGGTTTTGGTTGTGTATGACACATTTTCTTGATTATGTATTTTGCTACCCATACTCATTCATCATTCTGCTTTTGCACACACAACTGGGTAAATCACCAAATCCACCAATGTTATTCCTGCTGCTAACTCCCATGAAGCCTCTCATCTTTCTGTGTAGACCTCTCTGTCATATATGACACTATTCATTACTTTTTGAAATGCTTCTCTTTCCTTGACTTCAGTAACCTCATCCAGAGACCTTCTGAAACACCATAAATCATTGCTTCTGATAAAGGAACTCATTCACAGCAAAAAGGGTGAGGCCCTGGGATAGAGCCCCAGACTTCACCAGAAGTAGCTAACCCTGTAGAATGATTGGAACGACTATCAAAGACCCAATCTGGGTGACAAACGAGAAGCAGAGACAACTGCACCATTAGAGTTCCTTTCTCTATAAGGTGGAGTACATGCTCCAAACCAGCTACCAATATGCATGACTTTTTTTTTATGCTATACTCAAAATGTATAGATGCAGAAACCCAGAGGAGGGGGTGGGCATGGCTTTTCTACTGGTGAAACCTACTGGT
This sequence comes from Loris lydekkerianus, assembly GCA_963574355.1. Lineage (NCBI taxonomy): Eukaryota > Metazoa > Chordata > Mammalia > Primates > Lorisidae > Loris > Loris lydekkerianus. The sequence continues at coordinate 1,616 of CAUYPK010011421.1, read as the reverse complement.
CTGTTTACAAACATTTCTGGTATCTGCAGGTTTGAGATCTTAGTTGACAAGGGAGGAAGCTTTCACCAGGAGATGAGTATGATTCACTTTGAACCACCAGTTGAGGCCCCAGAACAACAGAGGGAGGTGGGATGCACTGTCTTGATTGAAGCCGTAGATGTGCATTGCCAGGAAGACCTGACCTCTGCTGAGTTCTCCTGGAGCTATGGAAACCAATGTGTGTGAGTTTGCTGAGACTTGCTCAGTTTCATCACCAGAAGTCTCACATCCCAGGAATCACCCAAGTCCCAGGCAAGCTAGGATAGCTGTTCACCCAAGTAACTTTCCTGAGACATTGAATACATTTAGTAAATTTTCCTGAGAGTAGATCTGGTTTATGTCAAGCAAAATCCATCCCTACCCTCTTAAAATACATCGTTGATAACATTCAGATTTATTTTTCATCCCAGGGAGAAATATGTGAAGATAGCATGGCCTGCCCCCTTTGCTGGCTCACTTCTACTCACAGACACCATCTCCAGGGCTCAAGTGCCTTTGAGGACAGAGTGGTACCTCCTTGGCAACCTGAAGGGAGGGTCCTGCAGGTCACACATTTCAGATTATTTTTGTTCTTTATTCATATTTTCCAATACTTTCTAGGAAAGATAGTACCTTGATCTTTACCTTTTTGTGTGAATTCCCCCAGTACCTAATGTTTCCACCACTATGGAAAATATATGTTTGTTCTGGAAGGAATCATAAAAATCATCCAATCCAAACGGAAAGAGTTTATGTTCATTTGCAATTGGACTACAAATACAGCAGAACCTCCATAGCTGACCACCTCCCTGCACTGACAGGCTACTGAAGTTCACCTGATTTTCACAGACCGGACATACACCACATGTGGGTATCAGAACAGCAGGCCTAGTTTCTTATGGTGACCACCTCTGTATATTGACCAGTTTGTTTACAGTCCCTTGGTCAGCTTGCAGAGGGTCTATTATGTGTATTTTAGCCTTATTATTTTTGTTTTCATTTATTATTTGTGATGTTCACCAGGTATTCATTTCCTCAAATGACCAAAAATTAACCTTGCACACTTAATCCAGCAACTCTTCGCTTGTATAGTGATTGTAAACTCTGATTTTCAAAACCTCAGTGTTCTCTAGCATCTCATCAAAAATCTCAATTCAATGAGAGCTTGTTGATTAAGGACTTGGTCTTGTAAGTATTGCACATTGGTCTCATTTTCTACTGTGTCTTGGCAATGACATCTGTAATTGTCCAATGATTTGCTTCCATATGTACTTGGCTTATGGCATCAACCACCAAGTGAACTCAAAAACTGAGATTAAGATTTATTTCAGGAGGATTAAAGATGACGGCCGAGTAACAGCTTCCCTGCAACTGTGCACAGCGAGTCTGGGGAGACAGGAATTCAGGCATCTCTGGCCAGTGGGATCTGCCTGTAATCATCCCTTTGAGGATACAGGGAGCCAGCAAGGGACTTCTGGACCCCAAGAGGAGGACAAAAACAGTGGAGAACTGGCAAGTGATTGCGTGTGTTCGATTGACCTAATCACCCCAGCAACCATGAGTACAAGCAGCAGTGAGACTGCAAACCAGAAGGGCCT
>CAUYPK010011420.1:0-23914 GCA_963574355.1 Loris lydekkerianus | reverse complement strand
GAGAGGTTTCGGATGTGTTTTCCCTCAAAACGAGAAAAAACCCATTTGGGTTCCGGCAAGAGACCTTAAATACTTGCCCCAACAAGAAGGGGATTAGACCTATTAACTGCCAAAAAGGGAGGCATCTGTTTATTTTTGCAGGAGAAGTACTACTTTTTTGCCAACAGATCTGGGATGGTGCAAAACAAGATCAAAACACTCCAAGAAGATCTAGAAAAGAGAAGAAAAGAAATTTTAGAAAATCCCATGTGGACGGGCCTACATGGTTTTTTACCCTACCTTCTTCCCCTGACCCTTACCCTTATGTTAGTTATCACCTTTGGGCCCTGTATCCTTAAAAAAGGTTAGAGGCAATTAAATCAGGTCGAGGTCCGATATCACCAGCTCATTATCACCAGCTTATTAACCAAGAATCTAACTTTTATTCTTCACCGCCCTCCATAGCACCAATGATGGGTAAGATCCCAAAACTGGGACAACCTAAGACAGGATACGGAGAGGCTGCACGGTTGATTACATTCATAGTACCCAAAGACGGGTAAGATCACTCTGCGTTCAATCAACCTAAGACAGGGACCAAATCATTGATGTTTGTATCCCCATGATGGGTAAGACTGAAACTGCAAAAGCAGACAACCTAAGACGGGCTATGTTTTTCCACCATACAAAAAACAAAAGAGGGAATTGTTGGGCCCTGCCGTGTGCCTTAGGCCTAGTGCAACTTCCGGAGCCTGACTAGAAGTACATCCATCAAGCTACTTCCCCATAGTAATGAGTCAGCAAGGCCTGGCCTGAAACTGCCTCTACCTAGATACAGCCAATGTGGTACCATGCCATTGGCCCAACCCTGTTACCACCCGTCACACGACCTCCTCCCCCACCTTCTTCCCTTTCCCCACGCTCTATATAAGCAGCTACTTGATGCAATAAAGTTGACTTCCTGCTTCAACAGACTCCCAGCTCCATGTGTTCCTATTCGGGCCGCGACCCTCACCATCCTGCTCAGCCCCAGAGAGCAGGCTGGTCCTGCTCTCCCCTCTTCTGAACCTGCCGGATAGCCTGGCATTTCTTTTTTGATTGTGCAGAAGCTTTTTAATTTAATCGAATGCCATTTATTTACTTTTATTGTTGCTGTGATTGTTATTAAAGTTTTCTTCATAAATTCTTTGCCTAGGCTGATATCTAGAAGAGTTTTTCCAATATTTTCTTTGGAATTCTTATGATTTTATACCTTACATTTAAGTTATTTATCCATTTGAATTTATTTTGGGGTGTGGTGAGAGGTGTATATCCTATTTCATTCTCCTGCTTGTGGCTACCCAATTTTCCTAGCATTATTTATCAAATAGGGATTCTTTTCTCCCAGTGTATATTGTTATCTACTTTGTCAAAGACCCAGTGTCTGTATGTGGATGGTTTTATATCTGGATTTTCTGCTCTGTTCTGTTGGTCTATGTCTCTATTTTTGTGGCAGTACCATGCTATTTTGGTTATGATAGCCTTCCCATATAGTTTGAAGTCTGGTAATGTGATGCCTCCAGATTTGTTCTTTTTACTTAAGACTGTTTAGGCTAGTCAGGCTCTTTTCTGGTTCCAAACAAAATGTAGAATTGGTTTTTCTAGATCTGTGAAATTTTTAGTGGAAGCATATTATTTATTCAAATATATAAATTTGAAATAAAAGAGGTGAAGGGAATGGCTATCCCTAGCAACTCATTTTTTTTATTTCCTTTTAGAGAGAAAAAGTTCTTCCTGGCCTCAACTCGCCCTTCCCTCCCCTCTTCTACCCACGCTGTCTGAAAGGCGTGTTTTTCTGTTCCTTCCAGACTTCTCAGTCAATGTGGGGAGGTCCCACAGGACATGCAGTTTGCCCAGACACCATTTTCTCTCATAACCTCACTTTTCAATTCTTTTCTTTTGCTTCTCACCCACACTCTTTCCATTTAAAATCAGTACCATTTGCCTATACAGTATTCTTTGGTGAAACACACACAGTTTTCAGAGGTATTGGCTTTTTCTCATCGACATCTATTTTAGAGTTTCATATAGCACTTCTTAAATCTACATATATCCATGTCTCCGTGCTATTTATTTAATTCTCTTGAAATAATGCAGTAACAATGTCTGTCTATGTGAAATTATTTGGCAGCCATGTATAGCCCTTTAAATTGACTAAAAACTAAATCTACCAAAGACAGAAACAAATTCAGTGGTACTGCAACTTATAAAAAGAGATTTTCCTACAGTTTGACTTTTATGTCTTTTTGCTTCATCCTTCAATTCACACTTTCTGTTACATTCTATTTCATATTCTGTACACACCTGAGCCTCTGTCAGCTTCAGGAGAGTCCACCCATTTCCCATAGCTATTGGCTTTAATTCCAAAAACTAAATTTCAGCTTTAAGTACTACTGAACATGGTCTAAAAGCTGAGCTGTGGCCACCACCGCGAGGCCACTAAGAGCAGACAGCTGAGGAGTGGGGTAGTGATGTGACAATCTCAATGCCTGCCTCCCTGTGTGAGATGTAAAGGCAATCTCCCTTCCTCGCATCAGATTTGAGTGAGTACTGCCTCTGTGTGCAGTTGAGATGCATGCCCTGCCTCTTGTGTGTTTTTATTTATAGCCAAAATAATTATGGCAAACCTACCCCAGAAGACCTTCAAACAGATCCATTTCAGAACTGCTATTCCTTAATTGGATTTTTTTTTTTTTTTTTTTTTTTTTTGAGGGGGCAGATTTTAGTCAGTTTGAGTTACTATGACAAAGTACTATGGACCAAACAGCTACTAAACAACAAAAATTTATTTATCACTTTTTTTGAATCTGGAAGTGTAAGACCAGTGTCTCACTGTGGTTGGACACTGGAGAGGGCCCTCCTCTAAACTGTGGGCAGAGTGTGTCACTGTGGTTGGGTTCTGGTGAGGATCCTCCTCTAGGCTGTGGGAAGAGTGTGTCACTGTGGTTGGGTTCTGGTGAGGGCCCTCCTCTAGGCTGTGGGCAGAGTGTGTCAGTGTGGTTGATTTCTGGAAAGGGCCCTCCTCTAGGCTGTGGGCTGAGTGTCTCACTGTGGTTGGGTTCTAGTGAGGGCCCTCCTCTAGGCTGTGGGCAGAGTATGTCAGTGTGGTTGGGTTCTGGTGAGGTCCCTTTTCTAGGCTGCACACAGTAGCCTTCTCTGTGTGTCCTCACATGGCAGAAAAAGGGAGAAAGATCTTTCTGGAACTCCTTTTAAAAGGCACTAATCTCTTTCATGTGAACTTCACCCTCACGACCTAATTACCTCCCAAGTCCCTCCCTCCTAATACCATCATGCTGGGGTTTAAGATTTCAACATATAAAATTTAGGGGTTCACAAACCTCCAGTCCACAGCACTATCTAAACTAGAATATCATTATTTACATACAGAATGTTTTAAAATTGCAGGTTGATATAAGGATACAAAAAATCAGGTTACATTGTTTGCATTTGTTAAGTAAAGTCCAAGTTGTAGTTGAGCCCTTCACTCAGGAGGTGTGCTATATATCTGTACATTGTGCCCGTTAAGTGAGAGATTGCCAAACCCTTTACTTCTTCCTCCTTCCTCCCATCTTCCTCCCTGTTCCCCCTTTCCTGAATTTATTTGTGGTTTTCTCCTGTGTAGGAATGTAGTTTTTCATCTACTACTTTCATATTAGTATGAGTGCATTTGATGCCTGCTTTTCCATTCTTGTGATACTTTACTTAGGAGAATATTCTCCAAACTCATCCAGGAATTATCAAAGCTCTAAAGTCTCTATCTTTAAGGCTGAATAGTATTCCATGGTATACATATGCCACAGTTTATTTATTCATGCATTTTTTAAGGTGCTAGAATTGGTGCATAGCTTCCCAAAGGGAATACCTCAAAGGTGACCATAGTGATGTTCAGCAATGAGGTATCTAGCACTTTTTCTAGGATGAATTTGCAAATGTAATTGTCTAGCTCCATAACACTAGAGATAGAATAAGCATTTCTTTACTGACTACATTATGGGATATATGATTTAATTTCATTAACTTCTACCTTAAGTATATTTACTGTGTTAGCTTGCTGAGTTTGCTGTAATAAAATACCACAGACCAGGTGCCTTAAACAACACAAATTCATTTTCTCAGACTTCTGGCATCTGGAAGTCCATGATCCCAGTGTCCTCAGGTTTGGTTCCTACAGAAGCCTCTCCACTTGGCTTGCAGATGGCTGCTTTCTCCCTGTGTCCTTACATGGGGGGGGGGGCTTTTCTTCTGCTTGCACACTCATCCATATCCTACACTCCTCCTTCTGTGAGGACACCAGTCATCCTTTACCAGAGCCCACCCAGACAAACTCATTTCATCCCAACTACCTCTTTAAAGGGCCTATTTCTAAATATGATTATATTTTGAGGTTCAGACTTCAACATGTGAATGAAGGAGGGGACACAATTTGGTCCATAATACTGACGAAAATACATTAGAGTCTCACTGAAATACTGTTCTCTAAGATTACATCATGGAATAGTAGAGAGTGACACTTCACAATGGGGTTCTTTTCACACTTTTGTAACTAAATCTCCTTGGGTTTTATGAGCAAAATTTCATCGAATTCCACACATAAAGCATAATTATGGCAATGATTCAGTGTCAAATCTTTTGATAAATTGTTTTCAATAAAAGGTCCCTAGGTCCCAATAATTCTGCTGCCTACATCCATGCCATTCCTTAGTGCCCTTCCCAACTAATACTAGTCTTAGCCATATAACTTACTTTGGCCGGTTAGACATTAGTAAATGTGCCATAAGCAGAAGCTAAAAAATCACTTGTGCATAGGAGCTTGTCTTGGAAGCTTTTCAATAATGTGATAAGCCAAGGGTATTGGACGATGAGAAACACATTGGTAAGCTGCGCCCTCACCCCCTGTTGGACGGTGAGAAACACATTGGTAAGCTGCGCCCTCACCCCAGCAGTTGAGCACCTGATGTGTCTGCGTTTACATGAGTGAGTCCAGCCAAGATCAGCACAAGACCCCCAGCAGAATTCAATCCAAACTGCCCACTCATGGACCCAGGAACAAAATTACTAATTACTGTTTTAAGCAATTAAGTTTTGAGACAATTTGTTGCCCAGAAAAAGCTAAGCAATACAATGAAAACCTCAGAAATAATGATCTAAGGACTTACTTAAACATGAACTAATAGAATTAACATTTGCAGGTGAAAGCACAAACCAAATTGGGAAAAATCTTCAGAAATTAAACAAAAGCCTCCAAAAGTCAACTATTGCCATACAAAATAGTTTACATGAGGGCAAAGAAATATCAGTGCATGCCACAGACAGAGAATGTTGGCAAAATGGTGTTGGAATACTCAAAAGAATATATAGTCATCTGTCAGTATCTGTGGGAGATTGGTTCCGGGGATAGATACCAAAATCTGAAGATGTGCAAGTCTGGAGTAATTTAAATCATCTTTGATTATTTCTTACACCTAACATAATGTAAATGCTTTGTAAATCATTATATTGTACTTGTATTAGTATTTTTATTATTGTATTCTTTATTATTTGTTTTATGAATATTTTCGATCCTCAGTTGATTGAATCTGTGGCTATGGAACCCATGGACGTGGAGGGCTGACTGTATTAAAGCAGACTGAGCCAAAATTACAGCTGCTGCAGTGAAACGTCACCCCATGCTATAGGAGTCCTTGTGAAATGAGGTAAATCATAACTAATTTGGGTGCAGACTAATAAAATTCAGGGCTTGAAATCTGAATTATAGACTACATAAAAATAGCATCATAAGTGATACAAATCAATGGCTAACACAGTGTGTCCATGAAAGGATTTTGCTAAGTCAAATATAATCAATGAGCAAAATCATTTGCCATTGATCCATGAAGAATAAGGCAGGGAGGCATAGGTGTACTAAATAATACAAACCATAGTGCAAAAAGAAAGAAAGAGAAATAAATTTCATTTTAGTTTTAATTAGCATGCCCTGTTAACAAACAGCAAGCAATTCATTTGGCAGAGGAGGAAGAAGCAAAAAAGATGAAAATTTTTTTAAATATTGAAGGCTCTGGCTTCTTTGCTGATGACTCAGCTTTCTGAGGCAGACAATTCCCTCCACAAAGCCCAGCTCAGCAGCTCTAAGGGGAGGCTAATTGTTAATTGCTAATTCATCTCACCTAGATAAATTAGTCTGTCTGCTCAGGCAGAAGATAGTGGCCACAAAGCTAGAATTGGAGTTCAATGGCCAGATGCGACACTTCATACTGAGGGCTCCCTGGGGACACATTGACAGTATAATGCCACCTGAGACCTCTTTCCAGAGAGATAAAAACTGGGGATACCAAGGTTCAATGACAGAAGAACAGAAATGACTGCAGACAATGAGGGTGATCACATGAGATACTGTCCAAACTGAGACAATGCTGAGAACAAAAAAGGGTGTTGATAATAATTATGTTGAGGCCACAGGTGTGACCTGAAACTGTCCCAGATCTGGAGTCAAGGGCTCACAGACTCATTATCACACACATGAATGGGTCGGAATCAAAGAGAATCCTGAAGAAGTTCTAAGGTATCCAGAGGAAGTTGGTAGAAGACTGTGGCTTAGGGGCAAAATGCAGTGCTACCCCTCGGAGAAGAGGCAGCCCCGGTTCTTTGTAGCAAGGAGGATCTGCAGCCTCACAAGATCCAGAACCAATGGACTTCCTCGGGAAGAAGAGATGCACCACCGTGGTGGGTGACTCACTGCTGAGACGCAACTGCTTACGAAACAAGCAAGACTGAGTAGACGGGGAGCAACGTTCCTGGTACAGACATTTAGAAAAGAAAATAAAGCCTTCTGTGGTATCTTATCCATTCAGCTTCAACAATGTTTACAGGGAGCCAATTCTCTGCTAAGCACTTCTCTAGATGATGTGAAAGGCAACTAATGAGATGGACAATCTCCCCAGTATCAGCAACTAACTCTAGAGTGAGATGTACAACAGACACATAAACACACCCCCTCTCCATTGTGGTAAGAGCAGGGAGGGAAGTAGAACAAGAATAACAGACAGTGCTTATGGGTGGTGAGTAGAAAGATAAACAGGGTGGTAAGGAAGGGTAAGAAGATGACTTGTCAGCTGAGGCTCAGAAATAGAACTGGGGATGCAAAGGCCTTGGAGGGAAAAACATTTCAGAGAAAAGACACAGCAGGTACAGCGAGTCCGATGAGAAGAACGAGCAATTGTAGCCGAAGCCAAGACACTGAGAGAAAAGTGGCAGAAGTTGAGACCAAGAACAGTGGGTTTTACTTGAGTGTCTTTTTAAAGATTTTTAGCAGAGGAAAGAATTATCACATTTACCTTTAAACGGCACCCCAGTTTAAAGAGGTTATAACCGGAAAAGGGGAGAATGTGGAGAACAGTACGTGGATTGCTGCAGTAGCCCCACTAGACGTGATTTGGGTTGGCTGGACAGAAGCTGTTTGGTGCATTAAACTAAGAGAATAAAAGTTAGGGGAAAGCAGGCTTTCTTCTGCCGTGTAAATGCTGAACTTGGAATGACTATTAGACACCCAAACACAGACATCAGTAAAGTGGTTGTGGATATGGCTCTGCATCTTAAAGAGAAGGCCACAGCAGGAGTTATCAATTTTGGAATCATTGAATATAAAATGTATCATTGAATACAAAGAAGTAAATGAAATTAGCTAGGGAGAAAGAGAAAATAGAGAAGGACAACTGTGTGGCTCTCTGAAATGTAGAGGTTGTTTTGAAGGAAGCCACAGGCAGGAAGGGAAGAGCAGTCAATGAGGTAGAAAGAAAACTCAGAAAATGTCATGCCAGAGAAGCCAAGATGTGCTCAGATAGGCCCAGCCTTGAAGGAGCTGAAATTAAGAGAATAGAGAGCTATAAATCACTGCCAAACCTGAAAGAATAAATACACACACACACATGTACGAATATATATGATATATATGTGCGTGTGTGTGTGTATAAGAGAGGGCATGCAGAAGAGGCCCCGTATCACCACAGCCACAGTGCAGTCGCTATGCAAGGGCAATGCTATTAACAGGACTCACACGGCTTCCAAGTCCTCCTTAACGTCACCAATTGAATTAGCTTCACCCTCTTTGAGGGAAGAAGAATTGGATAAAAGTTTCTCTGATACAGTTTCCTCCTGAAGCATGGAGCAGAAGCCTCCATGTGCGAATATGGGATAAGTCTGTGATAGTCTCCCTAACACTGGGCTGGGCCGGATGTGGGCATCACTTTTAACCCTGAGCTTACCTAAGCCTCGCCAGGCTTCCTCCTCTCTCCCACCCAACTCTTCCAGGTCTTCTGTGATCAGGAATTCCTTCCAAATAGAAGTGCACCCCAGCCCATTTGGTGGGGAATAAAGGAGAAGAAAGGGTTCCAATGATGTCAACTAATTTTGAAGGAGGGATTTTCCTGTCTTCTGTGATGAAGATGAGTTAATATTAGCACACTTCTTCCTTGTCTTTGCAAAGAGGAAACAGGGCATGAACCCTTGAGCTTTACCTAGAGCAGCGGTTCTCAATCTGTGGGTCGCAACCCCTTTGTAACAATGAAAATACATTGTGGTATTAGGAAGGTTGAGAACCACTGACAGAGGTTACAGAATGCCTCTGACAAAAAGGATGTCATGATGATTAAGAAAATAAATAATTTGTTCTTCTGATTGAGAGGACTCAAAGTAAAAAAGATGAAATATTCCCAGTTAAAATAGGAAAAATATAAAGACAGTCAACATCACTTCTGACATAAAAAAATTAACAGTAGATAAGGTGCTCAGTAATTCAAGGAGGAACATATCTGAAAGTACAAAAATCTATGACTATTTTAGCAAACATGTTAATGCATCCGATGTAAGTTAGGGGGAAATGTTGAGATGAACTTGAGGCTTAGCATAGAAGATCCATTTTACCTCATAAATATTCCTGAGAGTTGGTGGTATAGAATTCATTATGAAGGTAGTGATCAAAAGGTGTATCTTGTTCAAAATAAATTAATCAGACAAAAATGGAAGCCAAATAAAATTACAATTTAAAGGATTTGTAATGTAGTATAAATCCACAAATGTGAGGATGTCAATACCTTGAAACCATTTGGGTGAATAAGAAAGAGAATTCTTGCAGGCAAGCTATCACAGTGACAGTGTTCTAGCTCATGAGTTGTCGCCATGTAAGAACATAACGAATGTATTTCTCAAATGCACAGAAAAATTGGACCTGAGTTGTGACAGAGATATAAAGCATGTTGGAAGTGACTCTACTCTCCTACCTTCCTGTTTTCAAGCAAGAACTTTAGCTCCAAGAAGGGACAGCATGTCAGTAAAACTTCTCTCTTTTCTCCCACATCCCGCATTCATTCCTTCACATGCAAAGAGGCATGAGTTATCCAATTAATATAAATATGAAGAATTTGGCACCAATTACTTTGCTTTTCTGATTTGAAATGATATAATGACATAGAAGTCATCTGTTTGACCCCTTTCTCAGGGCTTGATATGGGTGAGAGAGTGATTCCTTTCTTGATGGGTAATTTGCTGTCTAAATGGGAATTCCACCTAGAAGTTATGAATACTTCTGACAAGAATATCAGGGTGAGTGTAATTGTCTGCCTTAGAGACTCCTCTCTAGATGCAAACGCATGGAGCAGGTTTCAGAAAGCACAATTGTGGTTGCACGTCCAAGGCACTTACTTCAGCACGTATCTAGTAATAAGAAAGCAAATATATTGACCCCTTCTGTGTCTATGTTCCCTTGGGTCCCTAAAAGTAAGACAAAGGGTGCTTGAGTTATTTCCATTTTAGAAATTTTTGGATAATCCAAAACACATCTCTATTTAAAAATATTATTTTCAGAGCTCAAGGCACACAGTTCACCTTGGTCTTAAGTCTCTGTCTTTCTGGAGATCTAAATCCTACATCCTTTATAGTCTAGCTCAAATGCCATTTTTATCATTGATTACTGCAGCCAATGATAAGTTGATTTTTTTCTAGATTATAACTTGATTAGAGCAGGAACAAATAAATCATAAATTTCTTTGTACATCATCATCTTTACTTTCACACCTGTTCCTATCTCTGCCATTCAATCTAGGGGTCTCGGAATGATTCTATGGTCCTGCCTCTAATTCATGCTCCCCCTTATTTGGGATGACAATATGTTCTATTTGTCCTAGCCTGTTCTAGTCATTGACCATTGCCCTGGAATTAAATATTAAAATGCCAGCTCTTACTCTCAGAAGTGCCCTTTATGAAAGATAAATTAGATGGTCACCCTAAATCCGTATTCAACTTTCCCTTCCTCCTATGTCTTAAATTGAGCCCTCCTTCTTTCCCATTCTTAAAATATATGTCCTCATGCAGACTTTCATCAAGTCTCATTACTGTAACAGCCTCCTAATTATCTTTCTAGAGGCAAGACTTCAATTCTATCTTCCCCAGCTGCCAAAGTAGTCGGCCTAAGAGTCAAATGTGTTCATGTTATTTCCTTATTTAAAACCTTTCTATAGCTCCCTATAGATGAGCCCAAACTGCAAACTCTGGTCTCTGATTACATCTAATATCACACCAATTTCTTTTTATGATTCAAACTTTAGTTACATCAAAATGCAAGTGTTTGCACACTGCATGCTGTCTTTGTCCATGCCGTCTCATTTACCTGGAATGCCCTTGCCTTGTATGGCCGGCTTTCCCGGCTCATCTGGTTAATGTTTACTCACACAAAGCTCTGGCTAATATCAGACCCCTTCCCTCACACCCATGACCACTCCTGGTTTGGATGATAAGACCGTTGTCTATGATGCCATAATAACTTATGTTCATCTTCATTGAATTTAGTGCAGTGTTTTTATGGTTTACATGTCTGTTTCTCTTCCCAAGCTATGAGACCCTTGAGAATTAAAACAAAAACAACAACAACAACAACAAAAAAACCCACTTACCCTTGATTTGGGTAACAATGGTCCTGACTCAATACCAGTCTCCAGTGAGTGGTTTATAAATAACTTTTACAATATTTATCACAAAATGCTTCAAATATGCAGAGAAAAATAATACTGTAAGAACTTATATAACTACCACCTGGAATCTAGCATTATCATTTTCCAGAACTAATTTATCACCTATGAATTCATTCCTCTATTTATCCATCAATCCATCTTGTTTTTAATGCATTTCAAAGTAAATTGAAGACATTGATACAGTTCCCCCAAATCTGTCAGCATGCCTATCATTCACTATTTATTAGTTATATTTTTTGTATAGAGATAAGATTTATATACAACAAATACACAAATCTTAAGTGTACATTTGCTGAGTTTTTGACAAATACATATACTTGTGTAACCTCTCCTTTATCCACTGAATTGTGTTTGCATCCTTGTCAAAAAACAGTTGAGTATATTTGCAGGATCTACTTCTTATCTCTCTATTCCATTAAACCTATTCTTTCACCAATACTATCCTGATTACTATGCCTTCATAACAAATCTTGAAACTGGTAGTTTCTATCTGTTACCATTTTCTTAGAACTACTGTCAACACTAATTCTAGTTCAGGTATACTGTTAAAAAAAATACTTCTAGTTTTCTTTTATCTAAAAATGCCTTTATTTTACATTATTCTTAAGGATATTTTTTTCTGGATAGAGAATTCTTGGTTAACAGTTTTCCCTTTCAGCACTTTAAACATTTTGTCCTAATGTATCTTGGCCTTCATTTTTTTCTAATAAGAGATCAATAATAATTTGAGCTAACATTTTCTTTTACATATATAATGTGTCAATTTTCTCTGGATATATTCAGAATTTTCTTTTAATCTTTGGTTTTCTGCAGTTTGTGTTTTGCCTAGGTATGGTTTTCTTCATATATATCCTGCTTGGGTTGTTCTAAGCACCTCAAATTTATAAATTTATGACCTTGACCAAAGTAGAAATCTTGGTCATTATTTCTGCCCCATTTTCTCTCGCTTCTTCTTCTGGTACTTAAGGTATACTTATGATAAGTACATATTTTGCCACATGATGTTGAGATTCTTTTAATTTTTTTAAATATTTTTTCTATGTTCTTCAGATTCAATAATGTCTGTTGATCTGTCCTTAAGTGTACTGAATTTTTCTCCTGTCATTTCATTTTTGTAAGTTTAAGCTCATACAGAGAATTTTTAAAAATTAAATACTGTGTGTTTTAGTTCCAGAATTTCCATTTCATTCTTCATTATTCTTTTTACTTCTCTGCTACAACTTACTTTCACATATTTCGTTGCAAACATATTTTCTTCGTGTCACTGAGCATCGTGCTAATACCTACTTTAAAATTCTTGCTTGCTAATTCCAGCATTTGGCTCATCTTGGAGTTTGTCCTCATTTACTTTCTTTTCTGTTAAAACTAAATTAAATTTCTGAATTGTTTGGTATGTTAAGTAATTTTGGATTGTGTTTTGCTGAATTCTTTTTTATTCATCTAAAGAGTATTTTATTGTCAGGTCTACATTACTAGGCAATTAGCATGATGGGACTCAAACTTCAAACTCCATTTCCTGAATGAGTGTCAATGGAATCCTTTTATTGGCTTTTTGGAATCTGCCCAAATATTCATGCTTCAGGTTCCAGTCAGACAGTTGAGATATGTTTATACACAAATTTTAGGCTCATTTTCTTAGGTGTAACCACTTTTGAGAGACTGTATCATCCAGAACTTTGTTCTTTGATTCTTTTGACCAGAAAGAATTCAGATTTTCTATCACAATTTTATCATCCTATGCCTACATAGGGCAAACTGGGACCCTCTCTTAATTTATAAGGCTTCAAAATGGCACTCACCTAGGGCCTTCCTCTCCCTCTAATCATTGATTTCCATCTAGAATCTTCCTGTATTTCATTGCTCTCCAGCACCTTTAGCTAATATTTTTGTTTTGTTTTGCTTTTATTTTTGTCTAAACTTTATAGATGTTAACTGTAGAAGGGGTAAAAGTTACTCAGACATTATTAGAAGCAAGTATTAGACATTATTAGAAGCAGGTAAAAGTTACTCAGACATTATTAGAAGCAAGCCTTGACAATTCATAAATATTTATCAAATGAAAACCTTATTTTGTTATCTCAAACACATGGATCTTTATTTATTTACTGGTATATCACAAATGCCAAGAATTGTGTATGGCATATTTCCGTGTTCAATCAACATTTGTTGATTGTTGAATGAATGAAGAAGTGAGTGGTTATTATTGTGATGCTTCACATACAATAAACATTTATATTTTCCATGAACCTTAAACTGATACTATGAGAAACTGAGTTTACACTAAATAGGTGCATAATCCGTAATCTCTTTTCAAAAATAAAGGCTGTTAACAAGTTGTCATTTTTAAACTCATAAAATTAGATATAGAATTAAAGACTCCTCAATATACTAATTTTGTGTCCCAACTTCGGGCTTCAGCATATATGTCTTGTCATTTTGAGCATAGAGTTTTCATTAATCTTTTGACTTTCCCAAAAGGAAGAAAGGAGCAAAAAAAACTCAGGTAGCAATAAATAGCTCTTCTAAAAGAGTTCAGTAAGCAAACAAGTTAGGAAAATAACATATCCATAAATATAAAATCTTAGGGCTAGTCTTCTCAGCACTAATAGACATAATAAATAAGGAGAGCCTATAATGCATAATACTTCCCAAACATATCCTACCTTGGAACTCTTGCTCTAGAACACCTCATTGCACTGCTGTTCCCTGCAACTCACTTTGAAGGTGAATATGAAAGAGTCTCATATTTCTGGTGCAAAATTGTAGGTATTACAATCTATCCTCTGACAGACTGGATCCACACCCTATCTCTTCATCCCTCCCAGTGGTACAGTCTCACCTTCTCCACTGAGGCTGGATTTTATTTCTACCTCTTCATTACCTTTGCCTTGCGTACAGTCAGCCCTCATCCTCATTTATTTACATGTCGATCCCAACATGAGAGAGAATAAAACAGCAGAGCAAAGTAAAGCAGTGATTAAGGACCTGAAGATATAAAAGGAATTGCTTTCAAGAGGATTCACCTGGCACACGGAACTTTCTTTCATGATTAAATTCTTTTTGAAATTCTAAATCAAAGGTGCAGCCTATCAGAGAGCTAGGAAAACCATAACCAAAAAAAAAGTGTCATGGGTGGGTGCCGTTTCAGTGTTCTACTGAATGCTTTTGTCCGCATTCGCTACCCAAGCAGGGCGAGAAACTCCAATACGTGCTGAGCGTTTTCTCTACATAGAAAATTCTATGTGAAGTGCCCAGTGAGAGAAGAAAAAAGAAATAAAACACAGTTAGCAAAGTCAAAGCAAGCAGAATTAATGGCTCCTAACCACAGCCTGGAATCTCCAGCCCCCCATGGGGACTGGTCGGAAACCGTAGCTTTCATTTAGTCCTTTCAGAACTCCATTAATGTTTTTCTGCTTGTATGACTCAGGACTGTAGAAGGGACAGGAAAGGGGCAGGACAAATCGGTTTCTAAAACTCTTTAATCAAATCCTGAATAGGGCACCAGTAATGTTCAAAAAGTAACAACACCAAGTAATAAGTATTCTTTGGAATCCAGAAGCACTTTCTAATCAATGCCCCAAATGTCCCCAACTAGGCAGGGCACTTGGAGCGCCAGTTAACCAGTTATGTGGGTTCTGCTGGTAAATACAGCTTCTTCTCTGTGGTATTTCCAGTTAGTTGTCAATTTCACATAATCTAAGAGGGGTTGAAAGATGGTGAGGGTCGGAGTGATGTGTCCTTAGAAAGGCCCTGGATGAACGTGGACTAATGATATGTTGAAAATAGACAAGTGTGTCTGTTTCTGTGGAGACCCAGAAGTCTACCCCGGGAGATCACGTGAAAATCGGTACCCATGTGAACTACAGGACTTGCCATGAGCTAAGCAATTATCTTTTTCTTTCCGTTTTTTACAAACTGAAAATAGTAATTTTCTGATTACAACAGAATGCCTTCTCATTAACATACTCAGACCAAATAGAAAAGCATAACAAAGAAAGTAAAAATTATTCCAGCTTCCACTGTGCCTATATTAGTACTACAAACACTTTGGCTCATATTCATTGAGATCTCCATGGCACAAAAATCACATACTTTTAAAAATTTCTCTTTTGCTTGCTCTTTTATATAATAACTTTATTTCACTTAACAATATATCATGATCACCTTTTTATAGAAATAACCACATCATCAGTTTGAATAGCTATAAAATATTGCATTAACTGGAGGCATCACATTTCATTTGTCAAAACCCATTGCCAAGCATTTAATTTATCACTCTTATAAATGGTGCATTATAAATACACTTGTTTATACATCTTTGCATACTTACATCTTAGGGGGAAAAAAACCTAGGTATGCAACTTCTGGGTCAAAAAAGGCTATATATATTTGAAAAAAATATATATTTTGCTAGATTGTAGTCTCAGGAAAGAAAAAATATTGTATCAGTTTACATTCCCGTCAAGAGTGCGTGTGAGCCCATACTCAGCTTCAGCACTGGGATCTGAGAAGCATCTCTCCCAAGTTGGATAGGGCTTTCCCCGCCTTACAGCAGAATTAGCCTCATGGATCTCTGTACACCAAGGCACTAAAAGTGGCATTAGTTCCACAGCAGATGCCCAATAAAGATTCTGATTTCAAAAAAAAACAAAAAAAAAAAAACGTTTTTATCATGACCTGCAGGCCCCAGAGTATCTGACTGTCCCCAATATCATTCCAATTTTCTCCCATGTTTTCTGCTCAAGCCACACTGATATCTTTGTTTTTCTTACTACCCACAGGCATGATCCCTCCAGGGCTGTGGCCTATTTTGTTTCTTTCTGGAACTTTATTCTCCCTGATACCCCAGTGGCTCAGTCCCTTCAGGAATCTGCTTAAAGGTGCCATCATCAGTAAGGCCTTCTGCTTTCAAATTGCAATTCCCACAACCTTCTCCAGCCACCACCTTCTCTTCTATACATTTTTCCCAGGATCTTCATTATCGTGTAACACGACATATTTTACTTGTTTATTTTCTGCCTCCACTCACCAGAGCAGCAATTTTTGATTGATTTTTTTTTATACTGTTGTAAAAAGAGATGCTCAGTAAACATATATCAGAAGAAGAAATTAATATATTAAAATAAAAAATGAAGAAAAATATCCGGAGGCAGAAAGTTATTCCTGGGACCATAAATGAGTGCACAAAAATAGAAAGCTTGCATGTAGATGAACAATAAAACTAATAGATAGACCAGAATTGCATTATCAGAATTGTACAGCCATTCAATATTTATTTGAAGTTAGGCGTGACTTTAAAAAGTTTATAATCTATTGGGAATATAAAACATATTCAATATTTTTGTAAGCTACACAGTCCAAAGAAAAATAAATCATTAAGTCAAAATTAACATGACACTATTGGGGTGGTACAATTGAGCTACAGTTGAAAAGGTGGTTTAGAAAAGAAGGGAATTGTTCTAAAAGAAGGTAAAGATGGGGATGTGTGAACAGGGTGTTCATTGAGTGGGAGAGCAAGTTGAGAGGGCTTTTTCATTTACTCATAAATATTAGTTAAGCTTTTTGTGTATGTATTAGGCATTTAGTTGGACTGGGGAAACAAGACACAAATCGTGCCTGCAAAGAACCTACAACCCAGGTGGAGAGAAATGTATGTAACTTGCCATGATGACACCGTGTAGTGGGTGTCACCTCATCAGACTAGAGTGGCCCTTACCCCAGATGAGTCTGAGGGAAGAAGGATGCCTGTCAGGAAAGGTGAACTCTAAGCTGCGTTGTGAGGGACACATCCAATAGGAATTACACAGGGAAGGGCTTGCAAGGAGGAATGTGAGCTAAAATTCTAAGGCAGAGAGAGAGTAGGATGTTCATGGACCTGTAGGCAGGGAAGTCCCTCTGAAGCACTGGTTCTCAACCTTCCTAATGCCGCGACCCTTTAATACTGTTCCTCAGATTGTGGTGACCCCCAACCACAAAATTATTTTCATTGCTACTTCATAATTGTAACTTTGCTACTGTTATGAATCGTAATGTAAATATCTTATGTGCAGGATCATTGATTCAAAGGGATGGTGACCCATAGGTTGAGAACCTTCTGAAGCAAAGAAGCCCACAAATGGCAGGAAGATGTGGCTGGATAGGGGAGCAGTCTCAGAAGAAATTCTCTGGAGACATCATCTTCTTTCCTCGATCAGAGTGAACTCTGGAGTCACTGGGCTCTGTGGAAGAAATTCAGGAGGGCAGTGATACAAACAGCTCTAATCTTTACCCACTTCATCCCACAAAATTCCAGACACATTGAACAAACTATCAGAGAACAAAGAACCATTTCATACAACCTGACGCCTCTGCCAAATCAAGGAACTAAAGTAAGAGGACGACAGATGAAACCCAGGCTTCAGCCCTCAGCAGTGCAGGTGCCCCGGTCACACAGGAGCCACCTCTCTGTCAGGCAGGTGGTCCTCTAGGACAGCAGGGAAGACTTGCAGACAAATATCAGAAGACACAGGGTGGAACTGGGCTTGTTTTCAGATCATTTCCTTCCTACTTATAGTTCTATCTGTTAAGTGATTTATTGAATGTATAGCTAATCAAAACTAACTTATTGAATAAAGAACTAAATACATGATAAACTACAAAAGCCTTCCTACTATATGTCATTTATCATCATTTTTTTCTAATAGCAATAAAATGAGGTGGTGATATGAGAAAAAACTGGCCTTCTACACTGGGCACATAGGACGGAAAATGTCTCATTACAGCAGTACTTCTGCATAGCAGGCATCTGTAATTATAATGTGTCTATTTACCATTCTAAGAAATATACTTACAAAAGATGAAATTTGACAGTATATAACCAAGAATTACCAGAATTTATTTAACCAGGAAGCCATTTTTTGGCAGATCACTTATTAATCTCTAACAAAACATTACTATTCTGCCAAATGAGAAGTGCTGGTATTTCTTCTTTTTTAAAAAAGTAGATGTTCAGGAATAATTGTGTACATTTATCCCTGTTAAATTATTATCAATCACCTTTGAACGGAAGCTTAGGAAGAAGACTGATTTTCATTAATTCTATTCATTTAGGTATAATTATTTTCAGACCAATGACAAGGAAATAAACAAGCATAAAAATTTCGCTTTTATACCAGAGACTAATAATTAAACAAAGTAAGAATTCCACTACCCCATAACTCTGTCTTTTGCTTGGCCGGTTGAGCTACAACAGACCCTGTTTCAAGATGGCAGATAAAGTGCTATTTCCTTAAAGCAAATGTCTTAATAACCTAAAACTCCCTCTCATTTTTCTCATGGCCTGTGGCACAACTTCATGATCTGTGAAACAAGTAGCCCGTGCAAATAACATGATACATATTATATGGATTGTTTGTTTAAATTTTTTTTATTATGGTTTAATATGAGGCTATATATGATCAGGTTACATTGTTTGCATTTATAAGGTAAAATCCAAAGTTGGAATTGTAGATGAGTCCTTCACCCTGGGAAGTGTGCTATATACCAAAATAAATAAATAAATAAAGAACAATGAAAAACTATAAACAAAATGTAGCAGGTTCTTTCAAAGGCAAGAGAGTCTAAAATACAGCGAGTATCATAATTATCTCTATGAGGACACGTAGGCCTCTGTCTCTAAAGGCCCTTAGGCTTAGGCAGCCCAGGACGGGACATCCTCAAAAAAAAAAGAACTAAAAATCAAAGTTTAAAATTCGTAACATGCCCCAAAGGGCCAGCTTGCTCATCTTACTGACTTAATCTCTTGGCACTGTCCTGCCCCCCAACCCAAGTTTCCACACTCCAGTCATATTAAAGAGTCCTGTCCTCAAATTCTCTTGCCAGCCTTAGCTCCTCATAACCCTCACCAGGAATGTTCTGTCTTCCCCTTGCTGCATCAACTCGCACTTAAGCAACTGTCCTTGACCTTCACTTTCCCACACCCATCTGGGCCATGTTGCCCAGGTCATTCACACCTAGGACAATTCCCTTCATGAGACTCACCGTTACTTACCCCAAACCACTTTCCTTCATAAACCATAAGCTTCTCAGGCCTGGCATTTCCCCATCTTGTTCAACACTGCCACCAGCACCAACACAATCTTTTTCCAATAAATAAGTGAATATGTTAATGAAGAATAAATTAAAGAAGAAATGGAGTTTCTAACCTGCCTTCCCTTTTTTCTCATCTTGCTTATTTACCGCAAAAAAAGTAAAAGTAAAAGGATGATGGTACTACTTGTAGCATTTTTTTATGAGAGCTGAATCTTTAAGTAATTTCATAGGCATAACTCGGAGCTTTTTACTTGAAGTGGCTGCTGCAAGAAAGACTTTAATTCTTAATATTCTACTTTCCCAAATAAAAAAAAATATATATATATATAATCAGTATCCCGTTTGTTCAGTAAGAATGTATGTCATGGGTAATTATTAACCATGGTAGTAGAGACTGAAAATAATTTATTAAGTAAACATATTTAAGGTACTTGCCACACATAATTTTTAATTGAAGAGCCTGCTTTTACAATCAGCTGTCAGTGAATATTTTTGTTAATTTATTTCTGCAAATCTGGTTAGCCACTGTTTGAATTTTGAATGAATCAAATATATAAAATAAAGCAAATTTTTAGCATGCAAGGATAAAATGCAATTAATGTTTTTAACTATATCAAACATTGAAAGTGTTGCTTAATGAAAAGTAGGCTTAAGACAAGGGGAAAATAACATTAGATTGAGAACTTCCAGATGATAAAGTTTTAGGACATAATGCTACTTTTTCATTTCTTATTTCATTTTAGAACTTAAGATTTACCTTTTATCTTAATGTGTATATAGAGCCAAAACTATTCTTACCTACATCTTCCGTGACAATTGTAATTTATTAGCTCATAAATGGAATAACAATTAGGGGGGGTAATAGAGTAAAAAGGTGAAAAATATTGTGGAGGAATGAACATCATGCTTACAGGGGCAGTCACCAGTTCTTAACACATCAAAGGAAACGTTGAGAGTAAGACATTCTCCTGGCAAGTTACAGGATGTCTTGTAACTTGGAGGCAAGCCCCCAAGTAACTCAGTGTTCCAGAATGAGAAAAGATTGTATGGTCAGCAGGTGTTAAACCTTAAACATTTTATGGTACTTCATTGTGGGAGTTGTGAAGAAAGATAATGTAATTAGGGCACTACTTAGCACTCTTCACACCTGTTGTGTATCCCCTTAATAAATAACCACTGCAAAAGTTGTTCTGGGCCCTCCTGCACCTCTGGTGAGCCTCACCTCTTGCAAGTTGTACTCTTCAATCCGTGTCCTGGCTGTTTCCTTCACGTGGCATGACAGATAGCTTTGAAAAAACTAAGAAGAAAAAGGTTTAAGATAAGAGAGAGTGTGTATGTGTACAGATAAGGAATTCTTCACAATGGAAAAACAAAGCTGCAAGAGATAAACAAAAGTTTTTTTAAAACTACATGTATAACCTCTTCGAAAAATAAAAGTAGACAGCAAACTTTCATCTACTTTCAGCAAGTAGACTTATTGACCCAGGACAACCCAGTTGCTCTCTGGAAAAGAACAGCTGTGAAAGAGATAAAAGCTGAGTCAGCATCTACCTTAGCATATTTTTTTCTCTTCACTTCAGCCCAGAGAGAATTTGAGATTGTCTGATTCATTATGATTTTGGAAAGAGAAACATCTTCCACATTAAGAAAAAATCTTCTTTAGTTCATCTCTTCTTTGAGACTTTAATCTTAATGGAAAACATTGGCAAGTTCTTTTTTTCTACAGACAGTCCCTCATCTAAAATTTCTTCAAAATCCGCATTTTAAAATTTCAACTCATTTTTAAAATAAATCTTACATAAAAATCGCTGTTCCATGAACTGTGGGAAGATTTGCTCTTTGACGTGAAGCCTTATTTATCTTAGACAACTAGACATAAAGCTATTGTTTTCAGACAGACATTGATTAGTTCTCATTCTGAACCCGTTTATATTTAAACCATTTCAACTTGAAAGCTATTCATTACTTCAGTGAATGGAATAAGGAAGGAAGGAAGAGAAGGACAGAGGGAGGGAGGATTTAAACTCAACTTCAGATATTATATGTAAAAATAACTGAAGTTTTCCCTGTATATACACACATCAGATATTCATTATGAGTTGTATCATTTTTTTTTTTTCTTTCCCTGGGTTATAGAATAATCGTGCTTTAGTCAAAATCCTCAACAACACCACAGGAAAACTTGAGTAAGTCTGGAGGAATTCTCTGTAGGTTGAGTATTTAGAAGTCACTAAATTCAGAGAATGTGCCTCTTTCCACATTTCATCAACATTGCTAGAATAAACTTACAGTCACAAGTAGCTAAAAAGTCCTATAATCAAATTTGGGTGTTTTGTTTTGTTTTGTTTTGTTTTGTTTTTGAGACAAAATCTCACTCTGTCACCCTGGGAAAAGGGCCCTGCCATCAGACCTCACAGCAACCTCAAACTCTTGGGCTCAAGAGAACCTCTTGCCTCAGCCTGCCGAGTACCTGGGGCTAGTGGCATGAGCCACAATTCCCAGCTAAATTTTTTATTTTTAGTAAAGATGGGGGGTCTCACTCTTTCTCAGGCTAGTCTTAAGCTCCTAATCTAGGGCAATCCACCTTCCTCAGCCTCCCAGAGTGAGACTGCTAGATTACAGGTGTGAGCCACTGAGCCCAGCCAAGATTTTCTTTTCTTTTCTTTTTTTTTTTTTATTGTTAAATCATAGCTGTGTACATTTGTGCAATCAAGGGGTACAATGTGCTGGTTTTATATACAATCTGAAATATTCTCATCAAACTGTTCAACATAGCCTTCATAGCATTTTCTTAGTTATTGTATGTGGACATTTGTATTCTGTACTTAGTAGGTTTCACCTGTACCCATTCTAAGATGCACCATAGGTGTGTCCCCACCCGTTACCCTCCCTCCACCCTAACCTCACCCCTCCCTTCCCCTCCCTTGGCCCCTTCCCCATATTCTTGTGCTATAGTTGGGTTATAGCCTTCATATGAAAGCTATAAATTAGCTTCATAGCAGGGCTGAATACATTGGATACATTTTCTTCCATACTTGAGATATTTTGCAAAGAAGAATATGTTCCAGCTCCATTCATGTAAACATGAAAGAGGTAAAGTCTCCATCTTTGTTTAAGGCTGCGTAATATTCCATGGTATACATGTACCACAATTTGCTAGTCCATTCGTGGGTCGATGGGCACTTGAGCTTCTTCCATGACTTAGCAATTATGAATTGGGTTACAATAAACATTCTGTTACAGATGTCTTTGTTATATTGTGATTTTTTATCTTCTCAGTATAAACCTAGTAAAGGAATTATAGGATCGAAAGGCAGGTCTATTTTTAGGTCTCCAGTATTCTCCAAACATCCTTCCAGAAGGAAGGTATTAGTGTGCATTCCCACCAGCAATGTAGAAGTGTGCCCTTTTCTCCACATCCACACCAACATCTCTAGTCTTGGGATTTTGTTACGTGGGCTACTCTTACTTGGGTTAGGTGATATCTCAAAGTAGTTTTGATTTGCATTTCTCTGATGATTAAGGATGATGAGCTTTTTTTCATGTGTCTGTAGATCGTGCATCTGTCGATCGTGCATCTGTCTTCTTTAGAGAAGTTTCTCTTTAAGTCCTTTGCCCACCCTGAGATGAGATTACTTGTTCTTTTCTTGCTAATACGTTTGAGTTCTCTGTGGATTCTGGTTATTAAACCTTTATTGGAGGTATAACCTACAAATATTTTCTCCCATTCTGAGGGCTGTCTGATTGCTTTACTTACTATGTTCTTGGCTGTGCAGAAGCTTTTTAGTTTGATCAGGTCCTAGCAATGTATTTTTGATACTGCTTCAATTGCCTGGGGAGTCCACCTCATAAAATATTCACCCAGGCTGATTCTTTCAAGAGTTTTCCCTGCACTTTCTTCAAGTATTTTTATAGTTTCATATCTTAAGTTTAAATCTTTAATCCAGTGAGAGTCTATCTTAGTTAATGGTGAAAGGTGTGGGTCCAGTTTCAGTCTTTTACAGATCGCCAGCCAGTTCACCCAGCACCATTTGTGAAATAGGGAATCTTTTCCCCACTGAATGGTTTTAACTGGCTTGTCAAAGATCAAATAAAGGTAGTTAGCTGGATTCATCTCTTGGTTCTCTATTCTGTTCCAGGCATCTACATCTCTGTTTTTGTGCCAGTAACATGCTGTTCAGATCACTATCCGTTTATAGTACAGTCTCAGGTCTGGTAGCGTGATTCCTCCTGCTTTGTTTTTATTGCTGAGTAATGTTTTGGCTATTCGAGGTTTTTTCTTATTCCATATAAAACGAAGTATTATTTTTTTCAAGATCGTTAAAATACGACAATGGAGCTTTTATAGGAATTTCATTAAAATTATATATTTCTTTGGGTAGTATAGACATTTTAACAATGTTGATTATTCCCAACCATGAGCATGGTATGTTTTTTCATTTGTTAACATCTTCAGCTATTTCTTTTCTTAAAGTTTCATAGTTGTCTTTATAGAGATCTTTCATGTCCTTTCTTAGGTATACTCCCAAATATTTCATCTTCTTTGGCACTACTGTGAAAGGAATAGAGTCCTTGACTGTTTTTTCAGCTTGGCTATTGTTGGTATATACAAAGGCTACAGATTTAGCCTTTGGGTGTTAATTTTGTAGCCTGAGACATTGCTGTATTCCTTGATCACTTCTAAAAGTTTTGTAGTAGAATCCCTAGTGTTTTCCAGATATACGATCATATCATCTGCGAAGAGTGAAAGTTTGGTCTCTTCTGACCCTATGTGGATACCCTTGATCGCCTTTTCTTCCCTAATTGCA
>CAUYPK010011417.1:0-22980 GCA_963574355.1 Loris lydekkerianus | reverse complement strand
GAACACAACGTGGGTACCTATATGGGGTGCGAGGCAAAGCACTGCAAAGGGAGGACACTATCGTCCACTCTGAGTCCCCTTGGAAGCAAACCTGATTTGCATAGAGGTTGGTGTCAATATTTGACTCATCCTCCAAAGGACCGCTCCATGAAAAGGCTCTGCCTCTCCTCCCCAAAAGACACCAAGAGCCACTTAAAATGCAGGGACTTCGGAACCCCGTGGGAGGAATCAAGTCAATACTTCCCCCCATAGGTCAATGCCCACTCATCAATAGATGAGACGTTCATTCCTCGTTCCCATCAATGCCACCTCACTCAAACAATATAGAAAGGGAGGAGATGCTGGGAGCCAATACTTAAGATCAAGCTCACCTTGGAAACTTATCACTTAAGTCAAGTGCTTGGAAGGTTACTGCCCTAGGCGAAACGAACATCCTGACCGTTGGATTACCACACCTGCTCCTGGAATTCCCCCACCCTCTCATACCCCCCCCCCCCCAGCACACCTCCCCCCTCCACTTGTTTTTAAATAGCTGTTAAAAAATAAAGTTTTGGGGAGTTTGATCAGAATCCTGTCTTGCTCCCCATTCTTCGTGCCTCCTGTTCCCTTCTTCCACTCTCTCCCTCCATACCCTAGGTACCTGCTGAACTAGCCCCGCGGGCCGGGGCATGACACTGTGAGATGTTATTTGTTTTTCTTTTCTATCACTCTATATTACAGCTCTTTGAATATAATACAGTTAAATTTTCCGTATGTTTGGAATTTTCAAAATCAAAGTGTTACTTTTTTTCTTTATAAAGTTAATTTTTTTTCCTTTTTCCCACACATGGATTAAAAAGAAGTCCTTGGAGGAAATAAAGTCACATGTTAAGTCTGTGGGTGATTCAGTCATGGGCTGTTTTAATTTTCTATACCTCTTAGTAAGCAGGTGATACTTTTACAGTATCAAAGAAGGAAGGGACCTTGTTTGTATGGGGCGTCTTTGAGCTCAGCTGTCCCTCAGCACGGTTTTACTGTATCTAGTGAGGACTATCCATTGGAACTTTATTTTGAGTAGGCATGATATTTTTTGCTTTTACTTAAATTTTTTTCCCTAAAATTTCTTCATGAGGAATCTGCCCTACTAAGAAGGAGGCAGTCTATAGACCAAAAGTACAGAGCCAGGTGACTTCTGAGAGCTGGATGGAAAGAGCTTTGGATCAGGAGTTGGGAGGGTGAGTTCTGCTTCTGGCTCCACCCAACAGTTGAGCACCTCATTCTCCTCACGAGTTAAGCCAGGACTCAGGATCAGTCTCTGCCAGGTCCTCCAGGCCTGTGCTATAGAGACTTGGGTTTCTTATGGAAGTTGGTTGGGAAATATTCCAACAATTAATGTACAATTGACTTTGTTAGACTACAACAAAGTTTACTTTATTTATTTTGAGAGAGAGTCTCATTCTGCTGCCCTGTATTGAGTGCCATGGCATCATAGCTCATAGAAACCTCAATCTCTTGGGCTCAAGCGATCCTCTTGCCTCAGCCTCCCAAGTAGCTGGGATTGCAGGTGCCCACCACAACCCCTGGCTAGTTTTTCTATTTTTTTGTAGATAGAGGGTAGTTCTTTTGCTCAGGCTGGTCTTGAATTCCTGAGTTCAAGCAATCCACCCACCTCAAACTCAAGAGCTCAAACAGAGTTTACTTAGTTGAAGATCCCAATAGTTCAAATTAAGAATGAGAATGGCTTTTGCTGGCACTGAGCAAAGAAAGAAAACCAGTGGCCACCTGGCAGGGTTTCCCTGGAACTGGTATTGGGTGTGATATTTTTAAGGTTGTGAATGACGGATAGGGGATGTGGAGGAAGGAGGCCAGTCTAGGGATTTATGGGCAACAGTGCAGAGGTGGAAGTGAGCCCATCATACGTGGACGACGGGTGGAAGACAAAATATCAAAAGCACAGAGAGGAAGCCTGGATGTCCCCCAGCTGGTGGCCAGTACGAAGTCTTATGTGCTTATTTTCTCATTCATGGTATCCTGCTGTAGCAATCCAATAGCAGCCTCCATATATTCTGTGACAGTTAACTAATATATTTTGTTTTTCTTTAATTTAACTGTGAATTTAAAGTAAATATTGATATTTTCTAAGATATAAAACCAGTCACTCACCACAGTGCATTTCAACAAAGCCAAACAGTTTGGTGACCGAGACTTACAGAGGTTTCTCTTAATTGGCTAAAAAGATGAGGTCTGCATTTTTTCATTTGCCTGATTAATTGGCGCTCTGAAACTCTTGAAAACAGACATGGTCTGCAAGCGGTATCTGTTGTTTAATCGAGGACAGATGTTTTTGGAAGCCTTTTAAGTAGGCCTAGAGAGTTACCGAATCTTAAGCAAAGTGAATCATTGAACTGGATGTTTTAAAAGAGACAGGCCAACCAAAAGCAATTTGTTATTAATGTTCAAGTTACAGTCACCGCAGCTGTGGTTTGTCCTAAACCCACCAGCATCAGGAAGCAGCACCAAGATCACAGGGGAAAATGGCATCACTGTCCCCCCAGTGGTCACCCACCACTTCCTGCCCACACCTTCCTCTCCGGCCCCTGCTCTGAGGACAGCGTGGGTGGGAAGTGTGGGTGTGCTGTCCAGTTCATGGCCTGAATGCACGCCCTCTCCTGTCCTCTGTCTATGCCTCCCACCACTACCCAAGTCAAGGCAACTGTATCAACTTGGCCTGGCAGAAAACAAAATGCACCCCAGATGGTTCAAATAAGGAGACTTGGATGACAAGTGTAGTGAGGGGCAAGGGAACAGGCGAGGGAGACCCAGGCAGCTGAACAGAAATAGTGACAGGCTGTCACCACACCCATGGCTGAGGCGTGTTCCCAAGGACTGGTGAGAGCCGAAAGAAGAAGCCACTGTGGGCCAGTGGCTGTGGCCAAAAACCACATGTGGAAGAGCTGGTGGCACTGAACTCTCCTGTCTGCACCTCCTGTTGGCCAAACTCAGCTGAAACCAAATGACACGGGGGTCCCAGAGTCACAGTTCTTAGGGTCAACCTCCTTGTGCACAAAGTAGGGCAGAGACAGCAGAGTGGGTCTGGATCCTCAAATGAAGACTGACTAGCACAGCAACCAGCCCCCCAACTGTGGCCATCGCCTCTCCAAGGCCTCCACGGTTTTTCTCCTACTCAGTCTTCATAATGTGACCAGAATGTGCTTCTTTCTTTCTTAAAAAATCTTTTTAGCCTTCTTTTTTAAAAATTGACATTTATTTTATTTATTTGTTTATTCGGTTGCAGTTGTCATTGTTGTTTTAGCTGGCCCAGGCTGGGTTCAAACCCGCCAGCCTCGGTGTAAGTGGCCAACACCCTACCCACAGAGCTACAGGCACAACCCAGAATGCTCCTTCTAAAGCAGAAATCCCCAAGTCTCTCCGGTGGAATGACTCTCTGTTGCTTTCAGGATAAACTTAGAACTCAGCAGGTGTCCAGTGTTCTGGGAGCCATGTTTCCAGCTATGCCCCACCCACTGGGTTGTATGTAAGGCAGTATTTAGCTTTGTGGAAAACTGCCAACCTGTCTTCCAAAGAGCTGTACCATTTGCATTCCCACCAGCAATGAGTGAGAAATCCTGTTGCTCCACATCCTCACCAGCGTTTGGTGTTGTGCGTGTTTCACATGTTCACCATTCTAATAGGTGTGGAGCAGCATTTCACTGCTGTTTTAATTTTTTCAATTGCCTAATGACATATGACTTTGAGTATTTCCCATATGCTTATTTGCTCTTTCTGCTCCAGTTTTATTTTATTTTATTTATTTTTTTTCTTTTTTGAGACAGAGCCCCAAGCTGTCACCCTGGATAGAGTGCTATGGCATCACAGCTCACAGCAACCTCCAACTCCTGGGCTCAAGCGATTCTCCTGCCTCTGCCTCCCAAGTAGCTGGGACTACAGGCGCCCGTCACAACACCCAGCTATTTTTTGGTTGCAGCTGTCATTGTTGTTTGACGGTCTGGATTTGAACCTGCCAGCTCAGGTGTATGTGGCTGGTACCTTAGCTGCTTGAGCCATAGGCACCGAGCCTCTGCTCCAGTTTTAACCATCACTTTAGACAATGCTTTCTGCAGGAGAGCTGTTGTCCCTCTTTTTATCTGATAGCCTTTGCTATCCAAAACTCATCAGCTTAAAACAGTAATCCCGTATCTTAGGTCATGTGGAGTTCAGCTGATTAGGCTGGCTTGGACTGGCTGGCTCAGCTCCCTGCTGAAGCAGCTGGCTGCTCTGTTTCTCTAGGGAGGCAAGTGAGTCTGCTGGGGAGGCTGTGCTCTGCATGTCTCCACCCTGCCTGAGCCCGTGGCACAGCCATCATATGTTCTCATGATAAAGGCAGAGACTCAGGTGAAATTTCTCAAAGCCTACACTTGCTAGGATGTACTTGAGACCAGCCCAAGTAAAGCACACGGCCAGCTCCAGGTTGCAGGTGCACTATGAGGAACTAGCAAGGTCTCAGACGCACGGAGGGGAGTGCTGAAGAATTAAGACTGGATCAGTCTACTACAGTTCTCTCCTTTGATCACAACTATCCATTTTCATCCAATACATAAAATGTCCTTACCCCATCCCTGGTCCCCAAAAGGTGACATCAAATCATGATGATCAGGATGTCATGATCTTTGGTCTGAACAAGACTTCTCTTGACCCAGAGACCTATAGACTAAGTTATGTGTACCTTAAATACCCAACACTCAGAGATGGCATAGGACGTAAATAACTAAAATAAGTACTTTCATTTGAAATATTCCTATTTCTGTCCATACGCCATTGGCCATCACAACTCACAAGGTCAAGCTCCAAAACAAGGGATACCCTCATAGGCCATGACAAACGAGGCACAAAGAATTGGGGGCAATACTTCATCCCAACAGAAATGAGAATGGATGGAGGGTTGTACTTCCATTTACATCATCTGCCTCGGCCACTTCTGAAAGGGGCTTTAGAAATGTCCCCTTGTTTTCATCTGAGCAAGTTTCTCATAATGCTTTAGCCTGGAGAAAGTTGGGGGCTCAGAGGTCTTTTGACATCTCAAACACAGTCCTTTATACTCAAGGCCAGAAAGTGTTTTTGCTAATCATCCTTAAGAAAACTTTCTGAGCTGGGTATTTTGTGCCTCATACCTGTAATCCTACCACTTTGGGTGGCTGAGGAGGGTAGAATGCTTGAGCTCAGGAGTTGGAGACCAGCCTGAGCAAAAGGGAGACCTTGTCTCTACTAAAAATAGAAAAACTAGCTGGGCATTGTGGCGGGTGCCTATTTTGGAGGCTGAGGCAGGAGGATCCCTTGAGCCCAAGAGTTTGAGGTTGCTGTGAGCTGTTGCTGTTGCTATGATGCTATGGCATTCACCCAGGCTGATAGAGTAAGACTCTGTCTAAAAAAAAAAAAAGAAAAGAAAACTTTCTGAGTTTTACAAATAAACAAAAACAAGAAGTTAAAGAGATAAAGGAATGAATTTTTTCTAATAACTAAAGAAGATTGTTGAAAATGTTCCTTACGTTGTTGAATGTGTTGAATGTTGAATGTGTTCCTTACATTCCTATGGATACATTCCTTATGGATAGTCTTAGGGATTTAAGTGATTTAAGATTTTTTTTTTTTTTGAGACAGAGCCTTAAGCTGTCACTCTGGGTAGAGTGCTGTGGCATCACAGCTCACAGCAACCTCCAACTCCTGGGCTCAAATGATTCTCCTGCTTCCACCTCCCAAGTAGCTGAGACTACAGGCACCTGCCACAATGCCCAGCTATTTCTTTTGTTTGCAGCCATCATTGTTGTTTGGCGGGCCCGGGCTGTATTTGAACCTGCCAGCTTAGGTGTATGTGGCTGGCACCTTAGTCGCTTGAGCCACAGGCACGGAGCCAAGATTTTGTTTTTTTGAGACTGAGTCTCATTATGTCACCCTTGGTAGAGTGCTATGACATCACAGCTCACAGCAACCTCAAAGTCTTGGACTTAAGAGATTCTCTTGCCTCAGCCACCTGTCATGGTTGTCTAGCTGGCCTAGGCTGGGTTCAAACCTGCCACCCTTGGTATATGTGGTTGGCACCATAACCACTGTGCTATGGGCACCGAGCCAAGTAATTTAAGATTTGAACCAAAATATGTATAAACTAATATGTAACAAACATTATCTTGGTATCCTAGCACTCCAGAAGGCTGAGGTGGGAAGACTGCTTGAGCTCAGGAGCTTGAGACCAGCCTGAGCAAGAGCAAGACCCCCATCTCTACTAAAAATAGGAAACTTAGCTGGGCCTTATCGTGGGTGCCTGTAGTCTCAGCTGCTCGGGAGGCTGAGGCAAGAAGATCTTTTGAGCCCAAGAGTTTGAGGTTGCTATGAGCTATGACACCATGGCACTCTACTCAGGGTGACAGAGTGAGACCCTGTTTAAATTAAAAAAAAAAAAAAAAAAAAAAAGAAGAAGAATTTGCTTACCATCACTTCTGCCCACATGTCACTAACCAACACAAGTCACATGGTCAAACCCATAGCCAAGAGGCACCCATGATGAAGCTATGACAAAGGTGTGGATACAGGAAAGGGTCATGAATTGGGGGCAATACTTCAATCTGGAATCCCCTCCAGCATAAAAGTAGAAATCGCTCCTGTGTGCTGCCATAACTTTTAAAGTTTATCTTCCCAGAACATCTGTGTCATTGTCTTACAAAACCAGACACCATTC
The DNA here is from genome assembly GCA_963574355.1 of Loris lydekkerianus. NCBI lineage: Eukaryota > Metazoa > Chordata > Mammalia > Primates > Lorisidae > Loris > Loris lydekkerianus. Next base: position 16,274 of record CAUYPK010011417.1, on the reverse strand, counting down.
ACCTATCACCGGTGTGCCTCCAGGGCCCAGATAGTGCCCAGCACACAGCACATGTTCAGTGTACACTTGTTGAACAGGTGACTGACTAGATAAATAGATGAATGGTTTCCTAAGGACAGTTTGCCAAGTTAGATCTGCAGAGACCAGGAATTAAGTGCTGGCTTGGAACTGTGTCTGGACATTTAATTTGAACCTTCAAGATTTTCATCAACATGTCTTCTCAGCCAAATAGAAGCTTATGTATGTGTTTGGCCTTCATAGGAGCAAAGCATGCTTGCTGTTTGGAAGACACAACCGTAAACAACTGAAAAAGCAATAAAAGAAGAAAAATGGAAGTAAAGGGAAATTGTTGAGAGGGAAGAGCTGATGAAATGCCTGTGGGGGTCTTCATACTACTTTATTTCTCTCAAAGTTTTTCTTTAAAAGGGATGAGTAAAGGAGTTCTAAGTGGCTGTCCCAGGGGCGCCCAGCCTGTCACTACCTGTGTTTGTAATCAGAGCCAAGAATCACCAGGGGAGGGGCAGGGGCAGGGGCAGGGGAATAGTAACCCCCCACCCCCATGCAGCCTTGTTGGCAGGCTGCGTGACAAGCTCAGTGAGCCCTGGGGCACAGCGCCATGTTGGCTGAACTTGTTCACACCTTCCTTCCTTCTCTGCTTAGGGTCTGCCTGTTTCTGCTCATAATAGTGGCAATATTTCTTCTCTTTATTTTTCAATTAATTAATTGATTTTTTTTTTAGACAGAGTCTTACTCGGTTACCCTGGGTTGAGTGCTGCGGCATCATTGTTCACAGCAGCCTCACACTCCTGGGCTCAAGTGATCCTCTTGCCTCAGTTTCCCAAGCAGCTGGGACTACAGGCGCCCATCACCACATCCAGTTAATTTTTCTATTGTTAGTAGAGATGGGGTCTCACTATTGCTTAGGCTGGTCTCCAAATCCTGAGCTCAGGGGATCCTCCTACCTCAGCCTCCCAAAGTGCTAGAGGATTATAGGTGTGAGCCACTGTGCCCGGCCATTTCTCCCCTTTAGAACCTACTTTTGTGCTCTACTTTTTTCAAAATTTTATTTTTACAAACATGTTGCAGTGCTTGGTACTTAGAGAGAAATGTTTACATTCTTTCTGGTTTTAAGATCCTCGAAAAATCAGATGTGTCCCTCTTTCTCGGCATTCTCTATATTCCAACACAAACCATTTACTTTGGTTAAACCTTATATGGACAAATGTCTGTGTCCCCACAAAATTCATAGGTTGGAATCTCAACTCCTAAGGTGATGGCATCAGGACCTGGGGCCTTTGGGAGGTGACTGGGTCATGAGGGTGGACCCTCTGGGATGGGATTAGTGTCCTCGTAAAAGGGATCCCAGAGTGCCCATTCGTCCCTTTCTCCTATGAGGACACAGTGAGAAGGTGCCATCCGACACCTAATCAGACACTGAATCTACTGGCACTTTTCTCTTGGTCCTCCCACCCTCCAGAGCTGTGAGGAGTGAGTTTCTGTTGTCAGATGCCTAGCCAGTGGTGTTTTGGTCATAGCAGTTAGTAGCACGTCTAATAGACTTAGACAAGCCTCATGGTGTCACTCGTGCTGTGCCCTTACCAGCCTGTCCTTTCTTCTGAATTCAACAGGCCATGGCCCCTGTCACATCACGTAGGGAAACCTTGCAAAGAGCACGGGAAAGGAGGTGGTCCTGGCATGGAGCAGATGCCAGCTCTGCCACTTCCTATGTCACTTGGTGGGGGTGGTGGGCGTTGTTATTTAACCTTTCTGAGCTCCAGTCAGGAAGGGCAGGTGGTGTTGTGGGATTAGATACAGCAGATACAGCACAGAAGGGCTGCACGCACAACCTTTTAAAAAAAGACTCACCCTGAGCTACTCGGGAGGCTGAGGCAAGACAATCGCCTAAGCCCAAGAGCTGAAGGTTGCTGTGAGCTGTGATGCCACAGCACTCTACTGAGGGCAAACTAAAGTGAGACTCTGTCTCTAAAAAAGAAAAAAGAAAAAGAAAAAAGACTCACACTGAAGAGCTTTACCTTCTCCTTCCTTAAACTTCTCAAACAAAATTTGCCACCTTGTATGATTTTCTATTATTCCATGAATTTAATCTTGCCTATCTCACCAAGTTAAATTTCTTTATGAGTGGAAATTATTGGCCTGGTGCAGTGGCTGATGCCTATAATCAGTCCTCACATTCTGGGAGGCCGAGGAGGATGGTTGCTTGAACTCAGGAGTTCAAGACCAATCTGAGTAAGAACGAGACCCTGTCTCTACCAAAAATAGAAAAAAGTACTAGCTGGGCATTGTAAGGGGTACCTGAGTCCCACCTACTCAGGAGGCTGAAGGAAGCAGAAGAGTTTGAGGTTGCTGTGAACTGTGATGCCACAGCACTTTACCCAGGATGACAGAGTGAGACTCTGTCAAAAAAAAAAAAAAAAAACAAAGAAATTATCAATTGTATGTGTTTTGTATCCCTTATAGCACTGGGCACAGAGTAAGTGTTTTTATTTTATTTTATTTATTTATTTTTTTTTCAGGTTTTGACCCAGGCTGGGTTTGAACCTACCACCTCTGGTATATGGGATGGCATCCTACTCCTTGAACCACAGGCACCACTCAATAAATGTTGTTTTAAATGTTGTACTATGGCTCAGCACTTACAGCTCAAGCAGTTAAGGTGCCAGCCACATACACGAGAGCTGGTGGGTTTGAATCCAGCCTGGGCCTGTCAAACAACAATGACAACCACAACCAAAAAATAGCTGGGCATTGTGGCGGGTACCTGTAGTCCCAGCTACTTGGGAGGCCGAGGCAAGAGAATCGATTAAGTCCAGGAGTTGGAGGTTGTTGTGAGCTGTGATGCCACAGTACTCTACCCAGGGTAACAGCTTGAGGCTCTGTCTCAAAACAACAACAACAACAAAAACCAAATAAATGTTGCTAAATGTTGGATTTTGTGTAAAATTTTCAGGTGTTTGAGGGTACAGAATAGTTCGGAAGACCTCTTCAGAATGCTTTATATTAACATGTGACTTCAGGCTTAAGAAAAATGTTAAATCTAGGGCCAGGCGTGGTGACTCATACCTAGAATCTTAGCACTCTTGGAGATCGAGGCGGGGTGGGGAGAGGATTGCCTGAGCTCACCAGCCTGAGCAAGAACAAGACCTCCTCTCTAAAAATAGCTGGGGGTTGTGGCTGGCGCCTGTTGTCCCAGCTGCTTGGAACGCTGAGACAAGAGAATCACTTGAGCCCAAGAGTTTGAGGTTGCTGTGAGCTATGATCCGCTAGCACTCTACCGAGGGTGACGAGAAAAAGAAAAAGAAAAATGTTAAATCTAACGTACCAATTAGCAGGTTACCAATACTATATTTCAGACTTGCAATTTGCTACCAGTGAGCGTAACTGTTCCCAGTTATGTGAGTTGATGGATATGTTAATTAGTCTGATTGTGGCAGAATATGTATATCAAAACATCAAGTCATTCATAATTTGTATATGTCAATTATACCTCAATAAAGCTGACAAGAAAGAAAAACATTTGAAGAGCTTGGGATTCCAACACATAGAATTTGTTTACATGACACATTTTTATTTAGTGTCTACCATATACCAGGTTGGCTAGTCCAGGTTCTGGAACCTTATGAACAAGACAGAAAAAAAAAAAAAAAAAAGGGCAGCACCTGTGGCTCAAAGTGGTAGGGCGCTGGCCCCATATGCCGGAGGTGACGGGTTCAAACCCAGCCCTGGCCAAAAACCACACCAAAAAAAAAAAAAAAAAGAAATCAAATAGGCACGAACCACTCTGCCTGCATGGAGCTATTATTCTAGCAGTTTGCGGTATCGGAAGAGAGCATGACATTTCTTGGACTTATTCTGAGAAGGAGGAAACACGGAGAGGCTGAGCTTCTTGAAGAGAAAGACTTCAAACCTCGATTTGACTCAAATGCCTTCGCTCTTTGCACCGTATCACACTGCCTCTCCCAGGGCAGCGAGGGGGAAGTGTCTGGGTGGGTGAGGAAGGAGGAGGCGGGCACGGGAGGTGAAGGAGGGATGAGGCTGGGAAAACCACGAGCGGGCTGTCGGTGAAAATGTAAAATGACCTAGCTGCTGTGGAAAACACTGTGGCAGTCCCTCCAAAAATAAACATAGCAGGGTGGGCACGGTGGCTCACCCCTGTAATCCCAGCACTCTGGGAGGCTGTAGGCAGGTGGATCGCCTGAGCTCACAGGTTCGAGACCAGCCTGAGCCGGAGCGAGACCCCAGTCTCTAAAAATAGCCAGGCGTCGTGGTGGGTCCCTGTAATCCCAGCTACTCAGGAGGCTGAGGCAAGAGAATCTCTTGAGTGAGCCTAAGAGTTTGAGGTTGCTGTGAGCTGTGATTCCACAGCACTCTACTGAGGGTGACAAAGTGAGACTCTGTCTCAAAAAAGGAAAAATTAACGTAGAATTCACATAGGATTCAGCAGCCAGCAATTCCACTTGAAAGCAGGGACTCTAACAGATGTTTCTACACCCATGTCCTTAACAGCATCATTCACAGTAGCCAAAAGGGAGCAGAAACCCAAACGCCCATCAGTGGACGCGCAGATAGGCAAAGGGCGCTGTGTACATTACACAGCCGTAAAGAGGCAGAGGAGCCCGACACACGCCACAGCTCGGGTGCACCCTGGGCACAGCACGCGGAGGGGGACCAGCCAGTTACCACGGCACAGAGACTGTATGGCTCCCTTCCACGAGGCAGCCAGGGTAGTCAACTTCATGGAGACAGAAAGTAGACGGCATTGCCACGAGCAGTGGGGAGAGGGCAGTGGGAGTTATTATTTAATGGGCGCAGAATGTTGGTGAAGCAAGATGAAACGAATCCTGATGGCTGCCGGGCAGTGTGAATTGTATACTTCAAATGGTTCAAGTGGTACATTTGATGTTTTGTGCATCTTACCACAATTAAAAGGCACGCTGGCCTGAAGACGAGCCCAGGAGGACAGTGTCTCCTGTGGTCCCAAGCGTGAGGGGAGTGGTCTCGCCTCGTGTGTAGGCCTCTCAGAGGTGGATGAGTCATGCCCAAGAAGATGCCCAAGAAGATTCCCAAGAAGATTCGGTCTGGGCCCTGGGGCTAGTGTCAAACGCATCTTGAAACAATTCTTTACCTCAAGCCCCAGGTCTACCCCAAGAATGTCACAGGTTTCTGGGTTTCAGGGCCATTGGAACCACCCCAGGGCTGGGAGAGTCTCACCTCCACGGCACAGCAGTGTTCCAGACCTTGAGGAGGGAGGGGTACGGAGAAGTCGCTGATCTAAGGCAGACACACCTTTCTCTACAGAAGTGTAGACATGCCCATTTTCTACCGAAATGTGGGAGCAGAGCACTCCTACAGGCTGTCACGACTCTGCAGGGTAGGGCCTGTCAGGGAGACAGCATGCAGATGTGCTGGAAGGAGAAAGGCTTCCGTGAAAGGTCGAGCGCTCGGCCTTCCCAGAGCCGTGTAGGGGTCAACAGCTCCTCGGGCAGTGCCTGGAGCCCCAGACTCAAAGCTGCCATGCTCTCAGCGTCTCTCTTTCCACCAACACAGAATGGGCTTTGTGGGGCTTAGAATGAAGGGGCGTTTGGGGTGAAACAGCCCTTTGGGAGGTGCCACCAGGGTTGAGATTTGAGACAACTGCTTGTCCTGTAGAAGGGGTGACCTTGGCTTGTGCTCCATTTCAGGAGGCCCCCATGTGGCCTCTGTGGGTGCCAAGTTCTTTTTTTTTTTTTCCTTTTTGAGACAGAATCTTACTCTGTCACACTGGGTACAGTGCTGTAGCATTATAGCTCAGAGCAACCTCAAACTTCTGGGCTTAAGCGATCTTCCTGCTTCAGCCTCTGGAGTAGCTGGGACAGGTGCCCGCCACAACACCTGGCTATTTTTACAGACTGGGTCTGGCTCTTGCTCAGGCTCCTCTCAAACTCCTGAGCTCAGGCAATCCACCTACCTCTGCCTCCCAGAGTGCTAGGATTCTAGCCACCTCACCTGGCCAGTGCCAAGTTCTTGACTAGTTCCTGCCCTCTGAGACTTGCTCTGAGAATGACTGATACACCTGTCGGCTGTGCACATTTCGTTTTATCAACCGTGACTTAGCCCTCGCTGTGTGCCAGACCCTTTTCTAAGTCTGGCCACAGTTTGATTCCTGTGATTCTCTTACCAGCCTCCCATTGGTCTGTTCCGTTGTACAGATAAGGAAGCTGAAGCAGAGAGGTTGATTAACTTGCCACGGTGACCCAGCTGGTGAGAAGTGGGGCTGGGCAGTCTGGAATCAAGTCCATTCTCCTAACCCTCCTTTCTGCTGTCCCCCCATGTTTCCCACAGATGCGATAGGGAGCAAAGCCATGGAAAGTTCAATCAAAGTGCTCAAAGTGGCTCCATCCCTAAGAGCTGCAGGTTTTGGTACCATTTGATAAGCGCACGGGGCACTATCACAACTTGAACGCTGTATGGTTCACATTTCTGGGGCTTAATACACTCTTTTTACTGAAAAAAGGGGTTCCAGGCACATTCTAATGGGTTCCAGGCACATTCTAATGTTTAATTTTTTTTTTTTTTTTGCGACAGAGCCTCAAGCTGTTGCCCTGGGTAGAGTGCTGTGCCATCACAGCTCACAGCAACCTCCAGCTCCTGTGCTAAAGCGATTCTCCTGCCTCCACCTCCTAAGTAGCTGGGACCACAGGCGCCTGGCACAACGCCCGGCTATTTTTTGGTTGCAGCCGTCATCATTGTCCGGTGGGCCCAGGCTGGATTTGAACCGGCCAGCTCAGGTGTATGTGGCTGGTGCCCTAGCCGCTTGAGCCACAGGCGCCGAGCCTTTAATTTTTAGTTTTAATTTTAATGTTTTTAGAAATGGGGTTTTACTGTCACCCAGGCTGCAGTGCTGTAGCAAAATCATAGCTCTCTGCAGCCTTGAATTCTTCAGGTCCAGTAATCCTCCAAACCCGGTTGTGATTAACTGGGACTACAGGAATACTTGGCTAATTTATCTTTTTTATTAATTTTTTTTAGAGACAGGGTCTCACCATGTGGCCTGCTCCTGTCCTCAAGCAATCCTCTCACTTTAGTTTCCCAAGCAGCTGGGGTTGCAGGCACGAGCCCCCACACCCAGCCACATTCCAATTTGGTCCTGCTTTGAGGGACCAAACACCTAAATGTCGCGGAGCTGGTAAATTGTATGTGCAGGGATGCCTGTTGTGGGAACTAGCACAACCTGAACTGTGAACCCCCAGATGGCAAATGTGTGCTTAACGCTCATGGAAGAGATGGGTTGCTCAAAGGAATTCCTCAATTTCTTGCAGAAGGTAACTCATATGATAGAACACAAGCTTGGGAGTGGGAGGCCCAGCTGTGTGACTTTGAGTAAGGCTTTTATCTCTCCAAACCTGGTCTGCAGAATGGAGGGGGTGATACCTTCTCACAGGCTGAATGAGATAATATATGGTCTGTTTGCGTGGGTCAAACCGTCAGCTAAGAGAAGGGACACTCCCGGATGATGTGTAATGTAAAGGTTGGGAATTGGGAGGTGTGTTCTGGGATGGGAACTTTCCCTTAAGAGCCAGAGATGAATTCCCTGGCTGGGCAGTACAGCTAAAAAATGAGGGTTTTAGGGGCCAGTCAGGTCTGGGTCCACCACTCAGCTCTGTCACTTACTGATTACTTAGGAAAATCATCTAAGCCTTTTAAATTCAGCTTTCTCACTAATAAAATTGATATACTAGGATTGTTGAAATTTTATGAACTAATGGTTGGAGAGGGTGTTTTAAAATGCTAGCTTTTTCCAACCCTACCAAGCTATGGCTTCATCTATCAAATAATAATAAAAATATCCAAGCTGGGCATGGTGGTTCACGCCTGTAATCCTTGCAGTTTGGGAGGTTGAGGCGGGTGGATTGCTTGAGCTCAGGAGTTTGAGACTAGCCTGAGCAAGAGTGAGACCCTGTCTCTACTAAAAATAGAAAAACTGTGTGTTATGGCAGGCATCTGTAGTCCAGCTACGTGGGAGGCTGAGACAGGAGGATGCTTGAGCCCAGAGTCTGAAGTTGCTGTGAGCTCTGATACCACGGCATTCTACCCAGGGTGACAGAGTGAGACTCTATCTCAACCCCCCCCACCCCCAACAACAACAATAACAAAATAGATGTAGAACAATGGGGGGCAGCCAGGGACCTTCCCCATCCAAGGGATTTTTTTTTTTTTTTCTTTTGTGACACAGTCTCATTCTGTCACCCTGGCTAGAGTGCTGTGGTGTCACAGCTTGCAGCAGACTCAAACTCTTGGGCTTAAGTGATTCTCTTGCCTCAGCCTCCCAAGTAACTGGGACTACAGGCGCCCACCACAATGCCCGGCTTTTAATTTTTTTTTGTAGTTGTCATTGTCATTGATCTGGTCTGGGCTGAGCTCGAACCCGCCAGCCTCAGTGTCTGTGGCTGGCGCCCTACTCACTGAGCTATGGCCCTAAGCCGGGATTTTTATTGTGATTGTTATTATTATTATTTTAAATATCTAGGCTCGGCACCCATACCTCAGTGGTTAAGGTTTAAAATGGAGTGTGTGAACAGCCTGAAACTGTTTGACTGTTTCAGTTAGAGGGTTCCCACAGTCGTGAGGTTCCACCACTGTCCCTCCTCCGCAGAGATTAAGAAACATTGATACGGGGCGCTGTGGCTCATACCTGTGATCTCAACATTCTGGGGGCGGGGGGCAAGGTAGGTGAATTGCTTGAGCTCAGGAGTTCCAGACCAGCCTGAGCAAGAGCAAGAGCAAGACCCCACCTCTAAAAAACATAGCTGGGTGTTGTGGTGGCACCTGTGGTCTCAGCTGCTAGGGAGGCTGAGGCAAGAGTATTCCTTGAGCCCAAGCATTTGAGGTTGCTGTGAGCTATGACACCACAGCACTCAACCCCAGGGCAATTGAGTGAGACTCTGCCTCTTGAAAGAAAGAAAAGAAAAAAGAGAGAGAGAGAAACATTGATCCAGATGCAGAAATGCTGTTTCACGTGGGGCCTAGTCACAATTTATTTCTGCAAAAAGCTGGGAGGTAGAGTTTGCTGGAACTTTTCCCACTTTCTCTAACACAGAAGTTTTAGCAATAAAAAAAGAAGATCTAAATTTTCTGTGCAGGTGTTTCTTTCCCCATAATATTTATTTTTGCTCTCAGGGGAGGAAGTCCTAAGTCTTTGGTCCCTTGGCGTCAGTGGACCCCATCTCTGGACCTGACCACTTGCCTTTTCCAGAAGGCTTTTGTCCTTGAAACCCTCAACTTAGTGATGGATGTTGTCATTAAAAGTCCACAGCTGAGCAGAAGCCCTCCTGGGCTCTGAGTTATTGAGTCTCCTTTTCTCTGTGAGCTGGGGACTGGTTAGGTGGCTCTGGGTGACCCCGTGAACTTCCCTTACCACTGCAAACAACCTTACTCAACATGCACCAGCACCAGATGCCAGAAATCTAGTTGCGCCATTTAATTTCTTCTTCCTCAGTTCCTAGAAGGTTCTAATTTGTAGCTTTTATTAAAGTAATTTGGCCCCAAACAAGCACCGTGGACTGATCTACTCTCTTGGGCATTTGTTTCCCATAAATCCAGCTCTCCTTAGGTGAGCTTCCACTCAGACTGGAAGGAAAATTTGTTTAGTTATGCTGGGTTGTAGGCACTAAATTGGGCCCTATTGTCACTTCTCTTTGGTAATGTAAACAAGCCCACAGATTGCTCAGCTCTCGTCAGTGGCTGTGATTGGTCAAGTCTGCTTGCTGTGCAATAACTCAGAAGGAAAACGTCCGATAACTCAGTCTGAGCTGCACCTTTCATGAGCTATCAGTTCATACATCACCCCTGACATGAAAAGGGCCTCCTTCCCACAGAGTTAGCCCCAGAAGGTTTCTCCCGGTGTTAAGTTCTTAAAAATAGCATGTGTGCTTACGACATTACTCTCCACAATTTTACACAAGTGCCAACGATTCCACTAACTCAGCCTTGCAAGACAATTCCTCAGGGCTCCTTCTGTTTATTTAGGCTGGAGTCAATATTCAAGAAAGTAATATTTTTCAAGTCAACATTTCATTGCTCCATCCAACCTACAGTATGGGCTATACCTTGAACACCAGTCAACAGGGCTCCGAGGGCAGAGGTTCTCCCACTTGCCATTGAGAACATCGGTCACTTCACACACACTTCTTGGGCATTGCTCTGTGCCAGGTGCAGTAGCAGAACTGAGGCTAAGGCAGAGACGGGAGAGGCTCTTGGTCTTCTGAAGTTATATTCACGTGAAGTAGACAGACAAACTCAGCAAACTAACTGTGAATAGACAGAAGCACTGCAAAGGAAACAACCAGGATGAGGCAATTGAGTAATGACCTTGGGGCTGGCCTAGGAAAGTGCCTCTGGGAAAAGACATTTCAGCTGAGCCTGATGGATGAGAAGGAGGCAGCTGGGCCAGGGGAGAAGCCACCCAGGCTTAGGACCCTTTCCTTATCTTAGTAATAATGGATGATGAGTGCTCATTTTTTTTTTTTTTTTTTTTTGAGACAGATTCTCACGTTGTCACCCTTGCTAGAGTGCTGTGGCATCATAGCTCACAGCGACCTCCAACTCTTGGGCTCAAGTGATTCTCTTGCCTCAGCCTCCCCAGTATCCGGGACTACAGGTGCCCACCATGATGCCTGGGCTATGTTTTAGAGATGAGGTCTCGCTCTGACTCAGGCTGATCTCGAACCAGTGAGCTCAGGCGATCCACCCGCCGTGGCCTTCCAGAGTGCTGGGATTACAGGCGTGAACCACCGTGCCAGCCTTGCTCATGGCTTCTTTATTGATTGGATTGTTATAATAGAAACTTGAAGTTTTGTCTCACTTAAAAGATTGCATGAAATTAGTTAGTTGTGATGTTTGAGAATGAAAACATTATCCTGAGAAATTGAGCAACTTTAATTCAGAAGAATTCCCTTTGGCAGGACCCCTGTGGGCGCCCAGGGTGGGGGGTGTTCTTCCCAGGGGAGAGTGAGCCCTGATCCCCCCGGCTGGCCCATGACAGCCCTGGCAGCACACCAAGACCCATCTTGGTTGACGCACCATTTCCCAGCAGAGTCTTTACTTCCTGGTTGTAAATGCGTCACCAGAGGGAGTTGGTTTTCCTTCTAGAGGCCATGCGTGCTCTTTAGTGTGTGATTCCCAACCTAGGGTGAACTGGGACACCCTCTCCTCACTTGTTAGATTTCACGATGACCTCATCCTCTGAAAGTGCTATGAGCAGATGTGCTTGTTTTAAACATTTAACTAGACATAACATTTGTTTCACTTTGAGGAGTTTTGAAATACGGATGAAACCTCAGGTCTTGAAAAAGCATCGTTAGGAATCGAATGATAGGATGACCTATTTAGGATCCTAACTGCCAGAAAGCATAACCGGTTTCTTAAGATGCTTACATTTTTTGGGAAAGGAGGCAAGCTAATTATCTGAAATGACACAAACATGAAAAAATGAAGTGCTAAGTATGAGTACCTATTGGGGTAAAATGGCGGGTAACTTGCCTACTTTAGAGAAGTGCAGTTCCTGATTTGCCACCTCTGCACGTGCAGGATTCCCAGAGGCGCTGTTCTCTGCTGGTGGAAGAAGCTACCATGGAGATGCTGAGACATCCGCTCCCTCTCCTCCCTAAAGCCTGTCCCAACATTTCAATGGGAGATGCTCCATGAAAACTGTCACTTACTGTTGGGTATTAAATTGTGTCCCCGCCCCAAAGATGTTGAAGTCCTAATCTCCAGTACCTGTGAATGTGACCTTCTTTGGAAATAGAGTCTTTGTAGATGGTCAAGTTCAGGCAAGGCCAGTAGGTTGGACCCTAATCCAAAATGACGATGAAAAGAGAAAATCTGGACAGAGAGAGGACACATGCAGAGGGAAGGTGATGTGAAGATGCAGTGAGAAAGCCATCTGCCATCCAAGTAATGTCAGAGGTCACTAGGAGCTGGGGAGAGGCTAGGGACGGTGTCTCTTCCATAGTACTCGGAAAGAACTGACCTTACTGACACTTTGATTTTAGACTTCTACCCTCCAGACCCACAGAACAACATGTTTCTCTTGTTCAAGCCATTGAGACACCCAGCACTTCATCACAGCAGTTGTTGGAAACAAATATACTTACAGGTCATCTTCTCAATAAAGATAATGCTATCACATATTTGGTATAAGAAATTTCTCCTTAGACCTTCCTTTTCCTTAGGTTCAGAGGGGTCTAGAACTCAAAAGTCTTTGCTATTACTATGGACATGGTCATCATTACTATTTATTTTGTGCCAAGCCCTGTATTAAATGTGTTATTTCCCTTATTTCATTTGTTTCTTAAAAGATAGGTATCAATATGCCCATTTTATAGGATAGTAAACTGAGATCATCCATCTGATTAATGACAGGACTTGGAGCTCAGCCTCCTGGCTTAGGGACCTCTGAAGGATGGGAAGCCTCAGCCATCTAAAATATGGCTTGCTCATGGGTAAATTAGTCCTAGGGCATTGGTCTAGGAATCTGTTCGCCAATAACCAGATCGTAATTTTGGGAAAATATATTCTGAGTTTCATAGAACCAACTTGCTAACAAATCTTTGAAACACATTCATTAGTTAGCAGTTATATTTATAGGTTAACTGTGGCATTAAGTTGAAATGTGGTATTACTTATAACAATCATTCAGAATTTTTTGAAATGTGCAAAGATAGGGCAGGCTCCATGGCTCATGCCTGTAATCCTAGCACTCTGGGAGGCCAAGGCGGTTGGATTGCCTGAGCTCACGGGTTCAAGACCAGCCTGAGCCAAAGCGAGACTGTGTCTCTAAAAATAGCTGGGCATTGTGGCCGGCGCCTGTAGTCCCAGCTAGTTGGGAGGCTGAGGCAAGAGATTGCTTGAGCCCAAGAGTTGGAGGTTGCTGTGAGCTGTGATGCCATGGTACTCTACTGAGGGCGACAACATGAGACTCTGTCTCAAAAACAAAAAAAGTGCAGAGATGTGCTGTATTTTCTTTGGTAAATGATGTCGAAAGATTTGAAACACATCTTTTCTCCCAGCTGGATGAAGTGTGATATTAATGAGGCTCTTTGATTACAGATTAGCAGGATGAGAATTAAATTGAGAGGAAACTGGTAAATCAGAAAGAGAGATTTATGTTTTAGTATTTAGTAAAGGTTAGTACAGATACTAACTTTTTGTTTGTTTTTTTGAGACAGAGTCTCATTATGTTGTCCTCAGTAGAGCGCTGTGGCATCACAGCTCACAGCAGCCTCAAACTCTTGGGCTTAAGTGATTCTCTTGCCTCAGTCTCCCAACTAGCTGGGACTACAGGTGCCCACCACAATGCCCACCTATTTTTATTTTTGTTGCAGTTGTCATTGTTGTTTAGCAGGCCCAGGCTAGGTTCAAACCTGTGAGCCCCAAGTGCCCTAACCATTGAGCTACAGGCGCTGAGCCAGGCACTTACTTTTACAAATTAAAAATAAGGAATGATGAGAGAAATAATCCCCAAGAAATCAAAAGTCACATTTTTGGACTGATGAAGATGGCTCACTCTAGTCCCTTTTCCCTCATAAACATATTACTCTGAATAAGGAATATAATCATGATAAATAAAATAGAATAAAATTGTTATTAGAAAACTTAAAAGTCTCGGTGCCCGTAGCCCAGGGAGTAGGGCACCGGCCACATACACGGAGACTGGCAGGTTCGAGCCTGGCCCGGGACTGTTAAACAACAATGATAACTGCAACCAAAAATAGCCAGGCGCTGTGGTGGGTGCCTGTAGTTCCAGCTACTAGGGAGGCTGAGGCAAGAGAATTGCTTAAGTCCAACAGTTGGACTTAAGGTTGCTGTGAGCTGTGAAGCTACAGCACTTTACCGAGGGTGACATAATGAGTCTGTGTCTTAAAAAAAAACTTAAAAAATAATTAATTAATGTTAATCACAAACTTGGTATAGACACTGGTTAGTTATAACAATTAGTTAGGATGGGTGTGGTGGTTCATGTCTGTAATCCTAGCATTTTTGGAAGCTGAGTTGGAAGGATCACTTGAAACCAGGAGTTGGGGACCAACTAGGGCAACACAGGGAGATCTTGTCTCTACCAAAATTTCATGGTGGCTAGTGCCTATGGCTCCAGCTACTTTGGAGGGTGAGATAGGAGACTCTCTTGGGTAGAGAAGGTGGAAGTTGCAGTGAGCTATGACCTTGCCACTGCACTCCAGCTTGGGCAATATAGCAAGACCCTGTCTCTGGGAAAAAAACAACAAAAAACTTAATAAGTGACTGGGCATGATGGCTCACACCTGTAATCCTAGCACTCTGGGAGGCCAAGGTGGGTGGATTGCTTGAGCTCAGAAGTTCAAGACCAGCCTGTGCGAGAGAAAGACCATTGTCTACTGAAAAAACTAGCTGGGCGTTGTGGCAGGAGCCTGTATTCCCAGCTTTTTGGGTGGCTGATGCAAGAGGATCTTTTGAGCCCAAGAGTTTGAGGTTGCTGAGAGCTGTGATGATGCCACAGCCTAGGTGACAGAGTAAGATTCTGTCTCAAAAAAACAAACAAACAAACAAAAAAAACTTAATAGGTAATAAAAAGAGATTGGTTTTATAATTTCTTGGTTAATATATTTTTCTCTATAAATCATATTTCAACTGGGTGCAAATGTCAGAAGCTCAAATAAAATTATCTTTATAAGAGGGATTGTATTTAAGACGACATCTAGTTGAAAAGTCTAGTGTAATCTCATAAACCTGGAACAAAACCAGCCTCACGTACTCTGGCTTTTCTTCAGATTATATAAATCTTTCACCTTTTACAAAACCAGTCTCATCTGTTGATATTAAGTGTGTGGTGTGAATATAAGTCTAGATTTCATAGTTTCCAATACATAATCTTTAATTGTTAAAAGAGTTTGAAACCACCCAATCCCAGTGGATGAATGACAACTTCAAAATGAGACTGTCAATTTTGTGTGATTTTTGTATTATCAGAATTGTATTGATTACTTTTTAATATCTGGAGAGGTATTTTAAAATTTGAAAACCTTTAAATTTGTTTACAGAGGTTATTTTATCCTTAACTGCTGGGAAGAATGGGAAACGGAGACAAAATTAACTAAATAACTCTAGCACTTCAGATAAAATATCTATGCTATTCCAGATAGTATTTGACCCTTGTCACATGCCTGCAAAAGCCCAATTTTGATGATCATCTTTGAGTGACACAATTCTCTGAATGCATTTTGCCTACATATTCAACTGTTAGGGGCAGGAGGAGGCCTCCTTTTTTAATCTCATGACACACTTCAATTATGCTTTTTTAATATGTATTTTATATAAAAAATTCAGATTAATATGAGGGTACAAATGATTAGGTTACATCATTTGTGTTTCTAAGGTCAAGTTCAAGTTGTAGTTGAGGCAGTTGAGCCCTTCATCCTGGTAGAGCTCATCAATGCCCCTCTTTACGCTTTCCCCCACTTGAATAGACTTGCATTATTCTCTTGTACAGGCCTGTAGTTGTTCTTCTATTAGATTCATGTTAGTATTGAATACATAAGATACTTGCATTTCCATTCTTGTGATACTTCACTAAGAAGAATGTGTTTTAACTCCACCCAGGTAAATAGAAAAGCTGTAAAGTCTCCAACTTTTTTAATGGCTGAGTAGTATTCCATGGTATGTGTATACCACAGTTTATTAATCCATTCAGGGGTTGATGGGCACTTGGGTTGCTTCACTTAAATTATGTTGATAAAAATCAAAGAGTAAAAAAAAATACTGTGCTTTGAACGCCTTTCAAAAATAATTTAATTAATACTTTTAAAAAATTTCACAGGACACCCAAGACCTTGTCACGGTGAATCAGCGTCCCACTGCATACTAGTTGAATAGCACCGTCCTAGACGAGGGAATATCCTGTTTAGGTGATATGAGTTTTACATGTATGGCCCTCCATGCTGGGATAAGGCCTCCCTTCCCGGCTGTGGGTGAAAAGACAGGGAGGTATAAGCTAATAGGTAGATCTTGCTATTTGATAGTAGAGAAATGCCTTTCTCAAGTAAAGATCTTTTTCTTTTTCTTAGAACCATGGAAGTTGAAAGGGTAAAATTCTAGAGACTCTATTTTTTTTTTTTTTTTTTTACTTTTTTTGCATTATTATTATTATTATTATTATTATTTTATTATTATTATAGATAAAAATATGCACCATAGATGTGGCCCAACCCATCGCCCTCCCTCCACCCAAACCTCCCCCCCCCCTT